>ML784807.1:40469-57944 GCA_009831015.1 Picea engelmannii
TTGAGAAAAACAATACGTGGGAGATGGTTCATAGACCGGAAGGTAAAAATATCATTGGTTCCAAATGGATCTTTAAGAATAAGTTGAATGAGCAAGGACAAGTTGTCAGGAACAAAGCAAGATTGGTATGTAAAGGCTATGCTAAAATAGAAGGACTAGATTTTGATGAAACATTTGCGCCCATAGCAAGGTTAGAAGCTATCGGAATATTTCTTGCCTATGTTTGTCATAAAAGGTTTAAAGTTTATCAAATGGATGTCGAGTCAACTTTTCTAAATGGAGATTTAAATGAAGAAGTATATATGGAACAACCAAAGGGTTTTGAACTGTCTGATAACCCTGACTTAGTATGCATGCTGAAGAAATATTTATATGGGTTAAAACAATATCATCGTGCCTGGTATCACAGAATGGATAGATATCTCAAAGACAAAGGGTTCAAGAGAGGAACAGTTGACAACAATCTATATATCAAAACAGAGGGTGATGATTTTCTCATTGTGTTGGTCTATGTAGATGACATCATCTTTGGATGTAATAAGGATTCATTGGTAAAATGGTTTTCTTCTGCCATGGAGTCTGAGTTTGAAATGTCTATGATAGGTGAACTGTCATTTTTTCTTGGTCTGCAAATTACTCAGAGGTCTGAAGGGATGTTCATTTCTCAAGAAAAATATCTAAGAGAAATGTTGAAAAGGTTTCAAATGGAAGATTCTAAACCTGTGGGAACACCTATGGTTACTAGATGTAAATTAAACAAGGATGATGACTCACTTGATGTTGATCAAATTTCATATAGGTCAATGATAGGCATCCTGTTGTACATCACAGCATCTTGCCCAGACATAATGCATGTTGTTGGAATGGTAGGAAGATATCAGTCTGCACCTAAACTGAGTCATTTGCTAGTTGTCAAAAGGATATTCAGGTATTTGAAAGAAACAATGACTTATGGTCTGTGGTATCCCAGAAATCAGAATTTTCAGTTAACTGCTTATTCAGATGCAAATTGGGCAAACTATGTTGATGAGAGAAAAAGAACCAGTGGAGGAGCATTCTTCCTGGGTGACTCGTTAGTAGCATGGATTAGTAAAAAGAAAAGTTCCATTTCTTTATCGACTACAGAGGCAGAGTACATTGTTGTTTCTACCTGTTGCACTCAGGTATTATGGATGATTCAGACACTTGCAGACTTAGAGGTAAAATACACAGCACCGATCCTAATTCATTGTGATAACACTAGTGCCATCAATGTGTCTAAGAATCCTATACTCCACTCCAAGACCAAGCATATTCCCATAAAATACCATTTTCTAAGAGAGTAGGTCACCAATCAGGTTTTTAAGGTCCATTACATTCCAACCACAGAAAAAATTGCAGACATCTTTACTAAACCCCTAGCCAAGACACCATTTGAATATCTCTGACGGAAGTTGGGTGTCATCCCAGCTCACATCTAAGCAAGTCCATCCTTTTAGGGGGAGTTTGTATTGGTTGAACACATGATACCTCCTAAACATACTACAAAAGCTCAGGGGGAGCGTGTTTTCTTTGGCATTGATGTCAAAAGGGGAGAAAAGGAGTGGTTCTAACCGGATGCTACAGTTGGAGGTCCAAATAGATTAGCGCATCCATTCAGGGTTTCCATCAATGTCAAAGGGGGATATTGTTGGCATGTTTACAATAAGAGTGTGCTTGTCATTGATGGAAAGAACAACAACAACGATGACAAACAGGCAGGAAAGGAAGATCAGCAGACAGGTAGGCAAGGAAGAAAAACAGCGATCGAATGGAAAGATCAGCAGTGTAAGCTCAGAAGGAGGAAAACAATCAAAGCATGACAAAGGTTTTCAGAGTTTCAGAGATCGGGAAATACAAAGGAAAGAGGTTCAAACTCGTGATATACGAAATCGTGATAACAATCTTGATAGTTGATTAAATAAGGACACATGGTGAATGACAAAGATTTTGTTTCATATTTTCGCAGATCGGGAAATCCAAAGGAAAGAGGTTCAAACTCACGATATGTGAAATAGCGATAGCAATATTGACAGTTGATTCAAGAAGGACACGTGGTGAACGAAAAAGGTTTTGTTTTGGAGTTTCGTAGATCGGGAAATCCAAAGGAAAGAGGTTCAAACTTGTGATATGCGAGATCACGAAAAGATCTGGACCGTTATATCACCAAGGATCATGGACCGTTGATCAGGCATGAAGAAGGCTCATGAAGTGGTGAAATCGTGATAAGATCTGGGTTGTTAGATCTAGAGTGATTGCGAAGGACGAACAGCCGTTAGATATGGTGAAGCTGCAAGGCGGATAAGACCAAGAGTCATCCAACTCTCCAAAACTGTGAAGGAATCCTGGTCGTCCATCGAGGACAGTCGTGGACCATTGGATCCAGAGGACACATAGCGAAAGATCATCGTTTTGCTGACTGAAAATTCAAAGGAGAGAAGTGCTCGTTTGATTGGCGAGTGGTCATATCTCGTGGTCACATTGTTGAGAGCTAGAGAAGCCAAGCCCTATTTCGGAGTTCGTGACATGGAGAGTCGAGAGGACTCATCACAGAATACCCGAGATGCGAAAGTGTGAAATGCATTTTTGAATAAGGTTGTCGTCACAGCCAGTGATTACATCTGCGGGAATAGAGGAAGGAGCTAGCGGTGTTAAGCTCCATCTCAGAGTCTCGAAAATCACGAATTGGAGCATCAAGACCCTTCATTATAGGAATCGCGATATGCGAGATCGCAATGAGATGTAGACCATCGGATCATCGGAGATCTTGACTATTGATCAGGCTCGATGAAGTTTATAAATTCACGAAATACGAAGCACCTTTTGGCGCAGCCTGTGGTCACCGTCGGTGGTCATGTGAAGGGAAGAAGCTAGCGATGCTAAGCTCCATCTCGGAGTCTCGACGATTGTGACTTGGAGTGTTGAGATCCTTTATCACAGGAATGTCGAGATGCGAGATCACGAAATTAAAACTCTGTTTAGCGCTCGGTCACAGCCAGTGGGCATATGAATTAAACGCAAGACCCTACGAACTCCATCCAAAAATGCAGGTGAATTTAAGTATGAGCGAAGGGATACTATTTCTCTTCACAGTTAATCGATCAGTGGTGATTCAGTTGTTGAAGCAGTCTTTGGAGGTTCACAGTGTAACTTCTAGAAACCACTGATGGATTCTGCTAGAGGACTCGAAGAGACTTCTGTGTGATTATCAGAGGAGATGAAGAGTCTCTAGGAATCTTCCAGTGGAATGAAGACTGTTCGTAGAGGCAATTGACATATGGATCTAATTGTCAGAGAAGCTGAAGAGTTGCCATGATGAACAGGTAGAGTACTCGACATGAGAGAGCATGCAGAAGCATGGCGGGATAGCATGCACAAGGTGCACAGAGACTATAAGTATGCAGAACAGAGAAGAGATGGGAGTTGTTGTTGTTGAGAGGGATTCAGGAGTGTAGAAGGAGGAGTGTGCAATAGCTGAAATATAGAGAAGAGGAATGGAGCATTGAATGGACATGGCGCATAGAGAATAAAAGGCAGAAGCACAGAAAGTGCAAGGAATGTGTGGAGCAAGACAGTAAGACACTAAAGGAAGGCTGAGGTTCTCTTGTAGAGAAAAACAGAAGATCATAAATCCCAATAAGATGCAGATAGAGAGACACTGATACAGGAGAGAAGAGCAGCATAGTAGAACAATGATAAGTCTGGTAATCCAATGATAAATATTGTATCACTGTGATAATTTTCATTAGCAAAAATTTATATTTTAGGGTGGTAGGGAGGTTCTACGGAGGACTGTTTTCCTCAGAGGTTCAAGTGGGTGCTTGAACACAGGGAGTTGTAGCTTCCTTCTAGTTGGTGCTAGAGAAATTGGGGAGTTGGTGCTTCCTTCTAGTTGGTGCTAGAGAAATCGGGGAGTTGGTGCTTCCTTCTAGTTGGTGCTAGAGAAACCAGGGAGTTGGTGATTCCTTCTAGTTGGTGCTAGAGAAGCCAGAGAGTTGGTGCTCTCAGCAAGTAGTAGCTTGCAAAACAGAGGTTGTAGCCTCATTATGATTTGGTGCTCATATGTATGATAATGTAAAGAATGTAAAGATTACTTATCATATAAAGAAGAAGAGGTTTTTACCCTGTATGGGTTTCCTTAGGAAATATCTATCTCTGTGTATCTCATATGTGTGGTTGATGCTGAATGTTCTATTGCTTACTTCCCTTCATTATTGTGACTATCATTAAACATTGTGTAAAGAGTTTAAAATAAGCATAATTGTTTAAGCTCAGTAACAACTAATTCACCCCCCCTCTCAGTTGTCCAACAAGATGTAGATGAAAATTTTCTTGGCGATCATATTAATGATGATATTATCAAAAATGACTATGATGATGATGAATTTGATATGGCCAATCCTTTCAATATCGATTCTGAATGAGATGATTCATAAGTAGACTTATATGAGGACTTAGATGATCAATGATATTGCAGAAATTATGAAATGTTGGAGTTATGTGATAATTATATATTTTTGTAGTTTTCATCATCGTCGCCATCATCATCATGGTCATGTTCATCATCATCATCGTTGTCATTGTCATTATCATTATCATGGTCATCATCATCGTCATCATCATTATCGTTATTGTCATCGTCATGGTCATCATCATCATTGTCATCGTCGTCGTCGTCGTCATCATCATCATCATCATCGGCGTCGTCATCATTGTCGTCATCATCATTTTCATCGTTGTCTTCATCATCATCATTGTCATCATCATCATCATTATCGTCATTAACATCGTCATCCAATCCATATGATCGTTGTCGTCATCTTCATCGTCATCATTAGCATTGTCGTCATCTTCATCGTCATCATTAGCGTTGTCGTCATCGTCATCATCATCATCGTCATCTTCGTCGTCATCATCATCACCATCACCACCATCATCATCATCATCATCATCATCATCATCATCATCATCATCATCATCATCATCATCGACATCGACATCATCATCATCATCGTCATCATCATCATCATCGTTTTCATCGTCATCGTGATGATCATTGTCGTCATCATCCTTGTCATCATCATAAACATCATCGTGATCATCATCATCATCATCATCATCATCATCTTCATCGTCGTCATCATCATCGTAATCGTCATCGTCATTATCATTTTCATCATCATCATCATCATCATCATCATCATCATCGACATCATCATCATCGTCATCATGATCATCATCACCATCGTCATCGTCATCGTCATCATTGTGATTGGCACAGTCATCATCATCAGCAGCATCATCTTTGTCATCGTCATTGGCATTGTCATCATTATCATCATCATTTCCATTGTCATTATGATCATCATCATATGGTCATCATCATCATTTTCATCGTCATCATCCTCATCATCATCGTCATCCTCATCATCATCGTCACCACCATAATCAACAATAGTTTCCATGCATATCGTCCATTAATTCCTTGTATGTTTCAACCCTAACACCTTAAGGGAGGTTCAAACATAGCTAGGGTGAGGGAAGAATCATCTCCTGCGAGGGTGATAGGTCTATTTGTTATGCATATTTCACTATTGCATATCTAGTGTTTATTGGTTATATCCAGTGCGGAAGTTATTTTGGACATGGATCACTATTAGAGGACTATCACAACTCTACACTTCAGTGCAACGAGATTCATCATCTACAACAACGAGGTCCAAGTGAGTTATCTCCCTTCTTCCATTTCCATTTCTAGCATTATGGCTTCTTATATCTCACTAAAGGAATTGTTGATTAATTAACCATAGTGAGTTGCTTCAATTTCCTTTTCTAATTTTCTGGTAAAACTTAATTGATCTACCATTATAATCACTTATTCCCTAGGATGTCATTCAAATTAAAACAAAAACAAAATTTTATTGGGAACACCCTGACACGTGTCTTTGTCTTCATTGGGATATATGAGACCGATATGGCTTCTTATGATTTCAAGATTGAGATTTTGTTGTGATGAACAAGAAAAAACAACGACAAATGTATTAATAACTATAAAATTAAATTCAAATAATCACCATGAAAATAACACTAATCTAATATATAATAAAGATATGGGGAATTTCGTTGGATAAAATTTTGTAGTCTTAGACATGAAAGGTGTGAGAATAGATGAAAAATTACAGGAGTGGTTGATCAATGGGAGGCCCCATATATTATCTCAATAAGTGTGTCTCCTTAAGCAAAGAATGCCTTTCAAAACTCATTCTAATAAAATTTTGTAGTCTTAGACATGAAAGGTGTGAGAATAGATGAAAAATTACAGGAGTGGTTGATCAATGGGAGGCCCCATATATTATCTCAATAAGTGTGTCTCCTTAAGCAAAGAATACCTTTCAAAACTCACTCTTGAAGGCTCTTAGAAGGAAATGACCTAGCTAAACTTTCATCTAGTGAGGGACCTTTAAGGGATGGCTTTGATTTATTTTCCACTCTTGACTAGGGGAGAGAATATGAGGCTAGAATCGATTAGTTTGGATGTGAGGACAATTATTGTGAGCCCACTTGTATGTTTGACTAAACCATTGAATAGTTCTCCAATCATCCTTGTCCTCAATATATCACCTTTCACAAGTGAAACCTCGTCAACTTTAAAACTAATCAGTAGATGCAACCTCCAAATTCATTTTCCACACATTTATCTTATAGGTTTGAATTGGATTTTTTCAATGCTCTATAGTTTTGTTTGTACAATGCTCTTTAATTGAATTTGTGCAATGTTTATTTTCATGTGACTCACACAAAGGTTGTTAGTGAAACTAATCCTATTGCATCATTTTTCCATGAAGAAGAGTGGTTTCAAATAATTAATCAATGAGTTTCCCTTTGGTGATGACGTTTTGGACAATAAGATATTTTAAACTAGTCATGCTCTCCCTATTGTGCTTAACGAATATCCAATTGAGTTTCAAGGTGAACCAAATAATGTGACACATCTAGGCATACTTTGTCTTTTGATTCCTCCAAATTTATTGTCCTTCTTCCATTAAAAAAATAATGGGACACCATAGGATTCCATTAATGTTATCACGATTATTACCATATCATCTCGTATGATGACCTTGTTGTACAACATGTACTGTAATGGAAAGGGAAGGGAGTATGCTATCACCATCAAATTTACAAGAGCATACCATACTTAAAATACCATTTCTTGAACATGTTGGGTGTAGTGATAGGGATCTTCTCTAATTTAGATTTCTGTGAAAAAAATACATCAATCTGTTTCTCATTCTCTGACTTTAATTAAACATGTTCTCTTTTGTTCATGTGCATCACCTCCTTTTTCAATTCTATGATATCTATAGGATTGTATGAGGTTTGAAAACATTCATCATATATTCCTCCTTAAATCCCCTAATGGTTGTTGGCCCTTGGGGATGGAATTAAGCAAAGAGTAAGGAAGAAAAGACAGAATGTGAACTACGCGGAAGACAGTGACTGATACTAGGTTGAAGTGAGTAGAAGAGAAGAAAATATGGAGCAAAGTAAGAGAAAGAAAGTCGTTGGACGAGGAGATCGAGGATGACAGATCAGCAAGGAAGACAGATTGTGGACAACTCAACAAGAAGAAAAATCCACCATTGGATGCTTTGGAGAACCATGCGAGAAGGAAGGAAAGATAGGCTAGCGAACCCTTGAAAATGTAGGTCAAGTTGACCTAGGGTTTTAGACACCTAGGGTTTTGGTATCTAGGGTTTTGACACTTAGGTTTTGGCCTAAAGTTGTTGGTGAGCTATTGTAATGTATAAATAAAAGTCAAGAGGACCTGGGATGGGTTGTTGTTGGTCGTTATTGTCATTCCAAGTTCGTTATTGTTATGAGTGATTATTGCAGTGAGAGAGAGAAGCATTGAAAAGTGAGGGAAGTTTGTGTTGTAAGATCTTCAACTGGGTGCGAAGATCAACCCTGTAGTTGGGTCCGCAGGGAGGGAAGACAAAGATAAAGAGAGAAGATCTGTTAAGCCGAGAATGCAGATAAGAACTATATGCTTCCATATTAATATATTATAAAGCACAATTTTGTTTACGTATCCCTAGGGAGAGGGTGAACCACGTACATCTTTGTGTTGTGTGTGATTGATGTTGTGTTATCTTGTTATAGATATATTATTATTGTATTATTGTATTAGATCTGACAGATAGTTATGAGAAGTAGATCTAAGCTAGAAATTGATATCTAGATGTTGTGTTGTTCTTGTATTGGATCCACTTTGTATTCCCTTGGTTGTAGACATATGTGTCCTGCAAACTCCCATAGCTACTTTGGGTGAGACTGCATCTGCCTCACAGGTGTTTCTGAAAGGGCCAGTAGTTAGGGCTTGTTGGTGCACTCTTGGAGATGAACCCTGGGTTTTCCCATGTGCCAACAAATGGTTCCGTTGATGGGACAGGAATCTTCTTAAGGGAATGTCAAGGTGTTTTCCATCGAAGAGAAAGATTCATAAGTGGATAGAAGACAAAGAAAAGGACTTCGTTGAAGCCCGGAACAAGAACTTTAATCTTAGTACATAGGATTGGTTGGGAAGATATATCTTTACTGATATACACGAGATTTTCTTTGGGGGAATCTATTAGGAGCTATATGAGTGGCTAGCTAGGTTAGCAGATACCTAGTTTGAGATCAGATCTAGACCACCTGTGGTTTGGACATCGACGCTAATCAAGAAGATCAAGAGAGTTGATAACGTCGTGTCAAGATCAATAGATCACTGGTTTAATAGCACCATTGGATGGTACGTCACCGATTTTGTTGTTGACAGAGTAGAGTCATATAGCCAAGCCAAGAGGTATTTCTTTAAGGGACCTAGGGGAAAATTTTTACAATTTATGAAGTTGAGGATCAAGATGCTATTGCATGAGAAGAACATATTAAAGGTACAATAGTTGGTTGGATTGGAAAAGGATAATGTTCAAGAACTCGGATAGCGACAACGACATAGAGGTTGGACATACACGCAGTGGGAGAGTGTTCAGAGAAGTTCCTCTTGCGAACCTGTTTAAGAAAAACTATGGGGACGAGGGATTCTACAGTGGAGAAGAGGTAGACATGATAGATGAAGAGCATTTGGAACCCACGAGGATAGAGGAAGGGAAATCTGAAGAACCTCATCGGGAAGATCCAAAAACTTCAGGAACCACGTCGACTATTGAAGTAAGTACTATTATTCCTCCTATTGTTTCAGCAACATTAAGCAATCAGAGTAATCAGATTCACCAAGTGCTCAGAGCACTGTCACTAGCAGTCCACCACATATTCAGTCAGGAAACCTAAGAAGATATATGGAAGATGAGATGAGGTTACCCACCTTCAGAGGAGATGGATATGAAGATCCTAATCAACACTGGTTTCTATGTGAAGCTGTGTGGAGTATTAAAAATATCACCAACGAAGATGTTAAATGAGCTCATTTTAGTACTACCCTGAGAGATCGCGCATTGATATGGTACATGAAATTTGTCCAAGGAATTGCACCTAAACCATTGAATTTCATTAAGACTGCGCTAATTGTCAAATTCAAGAAACCTAAGTCAGAGTCACAGTGCATTACAAAACTAAAACAAATCAAGCATAGAATAGATGAACCTGTGTGGGAGTTTCATCAGAGATTTAAGACCTTGACAGGCCATTTTAGTTTTTAGATCCCAGATGAGCAGAACAAGGAGTGGTTCATTGATTCCCTCTTACCACACATCAAAGTTCCTCTGATGCAACAGAAGATTGCTTCAGGCGAAGGTGTTGGAGATCGCCATGAAGTTAGAATCATCCCCTATGGGAGAATCCAACTCAGGCATGAGTCAAATCTTGAGTCATCTAACTAGTTTATCTTTGCAGGTCGAAGATATGAAGAAATAAAAGAGAAGATATATGGTGCATTAGATGCAAATCAGAAGGCCATGACAAGGAGTAGTGTCCCCTATTTCGTGAGTATTTGGCAGTTGATGCCCCGAGTCCTTTAAAGAAAGTTACCTTACCATGGTGCGAGGTATGTAGAAATAGACATCACCCTGGTGAATGTTATTACATGCAAAAATATGTTCAAACACCCACAAATCTGTATTGCATGTTATGTAACTCGGTGGGGCATGATGATAGGGATTGTAGGGCCTATGACCTCATGCATGAAAGGTCAAGGGATGTATACAAAATTCAAGGCGAAGTACAACAAGAAGGAAACACTACGCAGTATAATTCCCCAGGAGGAGGAAACTTCAACCCTCGCGGTGGATTCAGAGGAAGAGGACAAGGAGGAGTTATGCGTCGAGGTAGGGGCCAAATCATTTTTTATAACTTCACGCAGCCAAGACACTTAGCAAGGGACTGTCAGAACCCTTGTACCACTTGCAGCTACTGCAGCTCATTCGAACATATTATCGAAGATTGTCCTGTGCTACTAGCCAAACTTCAGGAGAGACAAGGACCTTAGCAGAACCCACAAGTGCAACTGATATACGTTGAACCTCGTAGACAGGACCCTAGAGTTGATGTTATCACAAGAGGAGACATTGTTACAGGAGAAGACAGAGTGACCCAAGGAAACACTACAAAAGAATGAGGAGTTAGGAAAGATGAAGAGAAGACACGAGTTTTCAATGCAAAGAAAGAAAAACAAATATTTGAGGAGGCAAGACAAGAATTCGGGAGAGACCAAGGTTCTTCGTCGAAGACATGACCAGAAGTAAGCGAATGTGGAATGCATCTAGAATTCGATCAGTCTTCTCTGCCAGGAGAAGGAAAAGAGGTAAGCAAGCTCATGGAATTCTTATATACTTGTATTCAGTTGATTTAGGATGAAAGCAATGTACAAGAGATACAAAATTTAATCAGACAGTACGAGCTAGGAAAGATAGATCCCTTGTTGAATAGAGCAGTACGCCAAGTCTCTAAAAAGAGAAGGAAAAATAAGGAACTACACCTAAATTCTCAAATTGGAGAGTATGATATCGACTATGTGGTCCTCGACTTAGGGTCAAAGGTCAATGTCATGATGAAGCAGATATGGGAACTGATGGGAAAATCTAAGTTGATCTATTCCCCTATCATGCTTAGGATGGCTAATCAGCAATATGTAAGCCCCTTTGGGAGATTGGAACATTTCCATGTGGACATCAATGGAGTAAGGATGTTTGCAGACTTCGAGGTGATTGAGATAGTTGATGATAGTTGTCCTTACCCTGCGTTGTTAGGAATTGATTGGACTTTCAACAATTCCACTGTGGTTGATTTAAAGAAAAGAAGAATGACGTTTGAAGGAGATGGCCTTAGGGTCATTGCACCTTTGGATCCTGATGAAGGTCAGAGATACAAAGAACCCATCAGAGAAGAAGACCACGCATATGAACTAGAAAACATATACAAATTAACAGCCAGACAACAGGATTACATTAATCCTACGGTGGATGGGAACCTAAGATGGTGAACTAACAACACATGTTCCTCATATTCAGAAGAAGCACTGGAGAACTGGCAGAACAAAATGTATGAAGTATATATAAGGAGATGTGTTAGATTAACCTAAGAAGTTCGTTGGATCGGCACAATAGTAAGTAACTTGCCCACCTTTGATGGTCTAAATCACTTAGAAGCATTCTTGTTGTACTTTGAATAAATTGTACCAACACAATAAATATTGTTGGCAATGGATGAGGCCTTGAAATCAACCCCAGAAATATGGTGGGGGACACACAAAAAAACATTACAGACTAGGTACAATGTCTCACTTTGATGATAGCACGGTTTTCAAAGCAAGTAGAAGGTTGTGAAATTAGGTACATAGGTCGAAGCTATCTGAAGGACCGTGTGAAAAGTTTGGAGGAAGCCTGGAACAACATTCCTCAAGAGCAATGGGTGCACAAATTCATCAACACAATGGACACACCCCCTATCAACTGGTATCTTCAAGTAGAACTGTGCCTCATCACTGCAGATTGGGAAGGTATGACCCAGAACTTTGTAACAACATTTTTGTTTGAAAGCCAATATCCCACAATGGATCAAGCGTTACAGATTGTAAGACATAAAGTATTTCAGGAGGCACCTATCCTCCCTTTGGAACAAGAAGAGGACGAATGGACTGTGCCTCTCCAGAAACTGCAAGGTTGTTACAATATCAATATTGACGAAGACGATGACCCTAGGAAGGTGAACATCACTTAAACAAAAGGAAAAAGGGACATAGAAGGACCAGGAATTGAGCAACCTTTCATTGGACAACCAATTAAAATAAAAAAAAGTCAATATTGGAACAGAGCAAACACCAAATATTGCAAATGTTGGAGGTTATTGGGATGTTACCACTATTGACAAGATCACAGAGTTACTGCATGAATATCAGGACTTGTTTCCAACCAAGTTCACTGATATGAAGGGCAATAAAGAGCCCATGGGAGAGATGAGGATACCTTTGAAACAAGATGCAAGGCTAGTTAAACAGAGACCCTACAGATTGAACCCTAAATATAAGGAGAAAGTGAATATTGAACTCAACAGAATGTTGGAGGTAGGAATCATAGAACATGTTGAAGAGTCGGAATGGACTAGCCCTATGGTGGTGCAAGATAAAAAGACCAGAGAGATTAGGATCTATGTAGATCTCAGGAAGATGAATGATGCATGTTTGCATGACCCATTCCCTACACCATTTACTGACGAAGTGTTATATAATGTAGGAGGACAGGAGGTATATTCTTTTACAGATGGATTTTCAGGATACCATCAGATCTGGATTGCCAAGGAATATCGCCATAAGACTGTTGGATTACTGAGAGGGGGTTGAATCAGTAATAGTGTAATTATAATCCTTTTTCTTCAAATGTTATATCAATGTAGAATTATTATCCAATAATGAGTAGTAAGAAATAAACAATCACACACATACACAGTACACCAATGTTTTACGTGGAAACCCAAATTGGGAGAAAACCACGAAATGTTTTTTCTTATATGTCTTGAAGAATTATATTCATTGGAAGCACCAACTTCCTTTGTTTTCCAGCTGCAATTGGAAGGAGGCTCCAACCCCCTAGTTTCTCAGGCTACAACCTGAGGGAAGCTCCAACTCCCCAATTCTCTGGCTGCAACCAAAAGGAGGCTACAACCCCCTATGTTCTCTGGCTACAACCACCTGTCCTTGCCCCGTCTTGCCACCCTGAAGTAGAAGTAGAATGATAGAACCACTATCACACTATCACTGTGAGATATATTGTTGTAAACCTGTACCAATAAATTTGAACCATGCATCAACAATGCATCAACCATGCATCAACCTATACCTCAACTTGTAATCAAGATGTACCATAAAAAAGTGCATCAACCATGCACCAAACTATACCAAATAACCTGTAATCAACCTGTACCATATACAAGTGCATCCAACCATGTACCAATCATGTGTCAACTACTCATCAATATGTACCAACATCATTAACTATACACCTCATGTATGTGCCAACTCATCAACTACTTGTCTCAACCATGTGTTCAACATGTACCTCAACCAAAATCCCTTATCAATTTCATCACCCAAATATGATTTGTAGATATATAATATACCTGGTGTATATGATCACATTCCTTCAAACCTTCATTAACGTTAACAACAAGAGACTATCATTTTCATCAAACTTTTCTTTAGTCTCACATGCCTAGTTTTGGATTAGTCAAAAACCCTAACTTGAAGTAATCATAGCTTTGAACCTATGATGTATATAGATATAAAACTGATACACAATTTTCTTCAGTTTGTTTTATGCAATTCCTCCAGGTTTCACTACTTGGAACCTCTCAGAAAAGGAGTTATAGAAAAAATGACATACCTTGTTGAATTCTGGATTATTCTAGAGAGTGACCTTGTAGAGAATGCCCCGCACGAAATATTCATTGAATTGATCTAAAACTGTTAAAAATAATACTATAGACTGTACCCTAACCAAAACATTTGGTATCACTAAATTTGGATCTTTTATGAATAAGTTATAACGTTTTTACCCAAAACACTTGTTTTTGACTAGTTTCAGGACTAGCCACAAACCCTATTTTCCACGAAGTGTAACTCACAAAATACAACGACCCACAAGCTGAATTTTTTACCACAGATAATTGGGTATGTTTTATCAATGGCATAGAAATTTCACGGTCTGAATCATTATAGAAAAAATTTATAGCGAAAATGGTGAGATGACCTGTAAATAGCATACCTTAGAAAGCACCATCAAAAGAATTTATCCTTCCTTGCATTTCGGCCTTCTTTTCTTCACCTTCCCTCAGAAATTTAGCTTAGATATACTTGGTTACCTCAGACACCTATATGTATTCAATATTCTCAAGTGTAATTAAAATGAGAGAGCCTTGCCTCTTATTTATACTCTCCAAGTAGCTTCCTCAAAAACATCTTCTAGGTCACTTGGCCCACTTTCCTTATTTTAGGGTTAACCCACTTCTAATTTATCCATTAGATTTATTATTGAAATAATTTATTTTTTATTCACTTTGAATTATGATACACTCATCACTTCAATTTATTATTTACCTTTTAAAATCTCTTAAACCACTTTGACTACTTTGACCTTTTGGGGCTTCTAGATGACATATGAGGGTCCTCCAACTTCGTAAGGCCGTAACTCTAAAACCGTGAGGATTTATGTGACATTCCACATACCACCATAAACGGAATGACATGTACTATCCATCTAGAATAGTATTACCTTCAAATATAGAAAAAACCATACTGTTATCCATCAAACAAACTTGGGTCCATTACCCAAACCTAGGTTCTCCAACTTCACATGGTCATAATTTTCTAACCATGAGGAGTTATGTGAAGTTATACATACCACCGAAATGGCATGACTAGCACTATCTCATTATTCCATAATTAAGCATGGGTTCTCTTACTCCGCAAAGCGTCTTCCCATGAGGGCTTTCACCATAAGGGGACCACTTTGGAGTTCATCCATATTTACTTCTTATCAACCATGAAAAAACAATAATGAGTCATATTTACATCAAACAATATTGGTTCCATTACCCAAACCTTTGTGCTACGGGGATTTCTTCAAGGGTTGACATCAATGACAACCAACCTTAATCAACAATCTCCCCCTTTGGCATTGATGGAAACACTTTGATGTAATATTGAAATCATATCACTCATGCTCCCCCTGGAACCATGTCTCTATCCTCTCCATCTGATAAATCTGACTTTGTCCTCTGCATCTGATAAATATTCTCCCCCTGGAACCATGCCTATGTCGTCTGCATCTGATAAATCTCTCCCCCTTTGTCATCAATGGAAAAGGTATCTTTCCATCTAGGGTTTCTCCCCCTGACTGAACTGTCCTCTTATGGTGCTTCCTCATGTACATCTAAGACATATAAGATAAGCATTCAAAAATCATTCAAAAAGAATTCATTTTGGAGTAGAAATAACTCCAAGTCTTTGGCGAAGATATTCAAAGGCTTCCCATGGAAGTGGTTTTGTAAAGATGTCTTCCACTTGTTATTTTGTTCCCACATACTCAACTCTGATGTTCTTTTCTGCAACTTGTTCCCGTAGAAAGTGATACTTGATTGGAATGTGCTTCATCTTGGAGTGCATCATCAGGTTTTTTGAGATACTGATGCCACTTGTATTATCACAATATATTGGAATGGGCTCATCATACTCAACCTGTATATCTGTCAAAGTTTGTTTCATCCAAAGAACCTGTGTAAAACATGCTACCGCTACAATATACTCTGCCTCGGTTGTAGATAGAGATACTGATGATTGTATCTTTCTTAGCCATGATACCAAACACTCACCTAAGTAGAACATTGCTCCACTGGTGCTTTGTTGGTCATCAATACAACCTGCCCAATCTGCATCTGTGTAGGCAATAAGTGATAGATATTTTCCTTTTGGATACCATAAGCCAAACTCTTTTGTTCCTTTGAGATATATGAAGATCCTCTTTACTGCTAATACATGTGATTCCTTTGGTGCTGCTTGAAATCGTGCCAACTGTCCAACTTCCTGCATTACATCTGGTTTGGATGTTGTCACATATAGTAGGTTTTCAATCATTCACCTATATTTCCTCTGATCTGTAGACTTTGAATCATCATCTTTTCTCAACTTACAACTGGTTTGTATGGGAGTGATAACTGGTTTGCAATCTTCCATTTCAAACCTCTTTAGAATTTCTCTAATATACTTGGTTTGAGAAATAAAAATTTCTTGGTTTCTTTGATGTATTTGAAGTCCTAGAAAGAAGGATAGTTCTCGAAGTAACGACATTTCAAATTCATTCTGCATGTCTTTTTCAAATTTCTAGCTTAACCTATCATCATCACTACAAAAAATAATATCAACATAAACTTCAATTAATAAAATATTACCTTAACTTACCTTGATGTAGAGGTTGTTGTCTACACTTCCTTTTATGAACCCTGCCTGCTGCAGATACTTATCCAGTCTGGAGTACCATGCTCTAGGAGCATGTTTTAGATCATACAAGGCCTTCTTTAATTTACACACATAGTCTGTGTTCTCTGACAACTGAAATCCTTCTGGTTGTTCAATGTATACTTCTTCTTCAAGTTCCCCATTCAGAAAAGCTGATTTTACATCCATCTAATATACTTTAACATTTTTGGAGCATGCATAAGCTAAAAGCAAACGGATTGCTTCCATTCTGGCAACTGGGGAAAATGTCTCTTCAAAGTCGATTCCTTCAATCTGTGCATATCCTTTACATACCAATCTAGCTTTGTTCCTTGTAACCTCTCCATCTTCATTCAATTTATTCCTAAAAACCCATTTTGTGCCAATCACATTCTTAATATTTGGTCCTGGAACCAATTCCCAAGTGTCATTTTTCTCTATTTGATCCAATTCTTCATTCATGGCCTTATTCCAAAATTCATCCTTACTTGCTTCTTCAAAACAGTTTGGTTCAATTGTAGATAAGAGTGCTATGCATGTTTGTTCTAGTGAACATATTTTTCTTCTAGTCTCAAATCCTGCATCTTTGTTTCCAATAATCTGATCTTAAGGATGATTCTTTTGTACTTGTTTTCTAGGTGTCTTTGGAGATACTTGTTGAACCTGCTCTTCTTCTTCTGTCGGATTCTCTTCATCTTCATATTCCTCTTCTACTTCTTTTTCATCTTCTTCTTCAAAAAGTCGTTCCATTGATTTGTTTTCTTCTTCCTTTGATTCTAGTCTGCCCATTTCATCAATTGTTATGTTGATGCTTTCCACAACTTTCTTTAATCTTAGATTGTAACACTTATACTTGAGTAACCAACAAGTATTCCTTTGTCCACACGAGAGTCAAACTTTCCCATTCTACCATCTTCTCTTTTGATGTAGCATTTGCTTCCAAAAACTCTGAAGTGCTTCACATTTGATGGTCTTCC
>ML784807.1:62701-81286 GCA_009831015.1 Picea engelmannii
TGTGACATTCCACATACCACCAGAAATGGAATGACATGTAATATCCATCTAGAATAGTATTACCTTCAAATATAGCAAAAATCATATTGTTATCCATCAAACAAACTTGGGTCCATTACCCAAACCTGGGTTCTCCAACTTCACATGGTCATAACTTTCTAACCATGAGGAGTTATGTGAAGTTCTACATACCACCGGAAATGGCATGACTAGTACTATATAGAGTGTGAGTTTATCTCATGTTGCCAGATTGAGAAAACGGAAGTGTCGCATCCCTGCTAAGCCCGGTTATGTTGTTGCACCTGTCTGTAGCTGTCATGGGGTGTTCCTGTCTAGATTCTCGTTGATTGTGGTGGACGTGTAGTGTTTGATCATGTGTGGCTTGTTGGCCAGTTAGTACAAGACTCTCTCCAGGTGAGAGAGGCGGTGAAGTTGGAAGAACAAGTTGTTGGGCCTGTGAGCAACTCTCTCCAGGTGAGAGAGTGTGCATAGGAAGGAGAGAACTCCTGGAAGGAACCCTGTAGCTGCCACAGAGCTTGGAGACTTCTGGTCTGGTCTATTGCTGAAACCCAAGGCAAGGGAGGTTAGCAGTCGAAGGACTTTCTAGGTGACAAATAAGGTTTATACTCTTGGGGTGGAGCAGGCATGTGGGGAAGGAGAGTCTGTGAGCAGTGAGTATGAGTGGTTCCTGGAAGAGAATTCCTTCCTTGTGACTATGTGTTTACCCTGTAACCTCAGCCTAGCCTAGGATTCATTACCTTGGGGGTGGATCTTAGTCCCAGCTCAGGGGTGACCCACTACTAAGCTTGATGAGCAGTGTGGTCTAAGGCTGGGAGGTTCGTGGAAGGCCTACACCTGGTTGGTGGAATTACCATCGTTTCAAAGATAAGTACCAGATGATGTTTTAATTACGTTTTTGCATGTCTGTGTAGTTATATTTATCATGTATTATGTTGTGCATACGAATTAATGTTAAAGCCATTGATAATTTATAATAGTAGTAATTCTTATGGTTACTCTGAGTTTAAATGTGTTTCATTTGCTTAAATGTATGTCTTATATATAGAATTAAGTATGAGATTGTTATTCCGCGAAGTAGCGCCTGCCCAACCCGGAATGGGGGCATTACAGCTTGGTATCAGAGCCAAGGTTTCAACGTTGAACCTATATGGGCCAGTTGAGTGGTCTTTGGACCGAGGGTTTGAGGAGAAATTGTGTCTGGAGGGCCAATTTCAGACCTTTGAATGCTCCTGAGTGTTAAGGAGTTACTTGACCGTGCTACTAAGCTCAGGAGGTGTAGTGGTGTTATGAAACCATAGTCGGGGTGGCATCTGGCCACAGGGAGGGAGGACTACACACTAGAAGTGTTGGAGCTGTAGGATCTGTTCAGGGAAAAGGAGAACGCTCGTGACCGATAGATATGGAAAACGTGCACAAGGTTTAAAAACCCTTTCAATTTGCACAGGAACGTGGAAATCGTGATACACGAAATCCTGAATTCGTCAGGACCATCCATCGGGGGGGACACATGGCTGTCGAACGACATTTCAGCACCCAGGAAACCAAAGGGGAAGAACCTTGTTTTCGCAAATCGCAAAATAGCGAAACCCGAAATTTCGAAATGATCTACATCGTCGATCATAAGAGAGGAACTTGACCGTGGGATCAAGTGGAAGAGTAGACATTAAT
The DNA here is from genome assembly GCA_009831015.1 of Picea engelmannii. Taxonomy (NCBI): domain Eukaryota; kingdom Viridiplantae; phylum Streptophyta; class Pinopsida; order Pinales; family Pinaceae; genus Picea; species Picea engelmannii. The sequence goes on from ML784807.1 coordinate 64,391, forward strand.
TTCAAAATTTTGGCAAATGGAAGTTCGAGATGTGTGGATGCACGAACTCCCGATGCCCGAAAACCCAAAACGCTGAAAATATTTGCGTCGTAGATCTGAGAGAAGTCTAACCATTGGATTGCCTTGGAATGGACATGGACACATGGGTGTGCACCACGTGTCAGTGAGTCGAGAAGACAAGGGAGGATGGTGGGACCCGATGATGTCACCAAAGGTGACGTGGACCCTCTTGAACATACCATGCGCCACCAGGGTTGGTGACAGTTGTACTGTGGGCCCAGGGGAAGAGAGGATGGAAGTTCGAGAGTCGGGACTTAAAGAGGGAAGCGAGTGTGAGAAACTCTAGGGACCAAAAACCCTGAAACCCCAAAGTTCCAAAATCCTGAAATTTTCGAAGGACATAAGAACTGTCGAGGATTTAACTATTGGATCCTCGTGGACAAAAAACTTGAAAACCAAAGTCTCGAAAATTTGCAGAGCCAAGCAGGGCTCAGAAAACTTAGTGAATTTGAAACGTTTTCTTATTCACGTTGGTTAATGAATGTTGTGGTTTTTATTAAGGGATAAGGCCTGACAAACTCCGGTTGACTTCACGTTGTGTGTGCAAAGTTCAATGGGTGTCAGGACAGCCGAGTATACAAATGGAAGAGGTACAGATTGCCTCTGAAACAGAGGACGAAAGGGTAGGAAGGGATGTCAACTTGGGAAACGAAGGATCAAACTCTAATGGGCATGGAAAAGAGATGGATAAGGAAGGACATGTGACGAAACTCATTGAAAGATTGCAGAAAGATGCCCAGGCTTGCCGAGCTGATAGCCGAAATCTCATGAGGGTCAGGGATCGGCAGGGTGAATTCAACTTAAAAATGTTAAAGATCCTGGGAAGAATAGAAAGGAAATTGGAGAAGGGGAGTGAATCAAGCAAGACAGAGAGTCGCAGGACCCCTGAGAGGAAAAGAAGATCAAGAAGTGTCAGAACCCCTGAGAGGAGAAGAAGATCGAGGAGTGGTAGAAGACATCATCGTCGCTCCCCAAAGCATTCCAATAGGGAGGCACACAGTAGTTCAAGCCCGTCCCTTACCAAAAAACACCAAAGATATGGAGTGGATGAATTGAAGGGAGAGATGAACAAGATCAAGCCTCCAACGTTCAATGGAGAACATAAGAAGGAGGAAGATGTCGAAACCTGGTTCCTTGGCAAGAGGAAATATTTCCAACTGCAGAATTATTCCGCTCATGTAGAAGGAATAATTGTGATGTATCAATTGAAAGGAAAAGCATCCATGTGGTGGGATCAGTTTGTGCAGGTGCAGCACATCAGAGAGAAAGATGTCACTTGGAAGGATTTCAAGGGGTATTTCGAGAAGAAATACCTGACTAAAAGATACTATGACAGAAATATGAAGGAGTTATTCGAACTCAAGATAGGTAGCATGACCATTGATGAAGATGAACGAAGGTTTTTGGAACTACTAAAGTATGTTCCATTCATCAAATATGAGGCTGTCAAGATTCAGAGATATCTGAGTGGACTACCACCTTCTATTAGTGAAAAAATCCAGTATGATGATCCCAAGACTATGGAAGAAACAATAATAAGGGAAAATTTCTTGTATGAATAGCAAAGAGAAAGGCCTACTTTTCAGAAGGCTTGGGAAGATCAGAAGAAGTTCAGGAAAGAGAAGAGGTTGAAGGGAAACAAACCTCCCTTTTTCGGAAACAGTCCTTAGGGACAGCCATCCTCTAGGGAGACCAGGAAGGCTGAAGTGAATGAACAAATTCCCACGCCGCCACCTATGGAGTGTTGGGGCTGTAAAGGAAACCATAGGTACCGAGACTACCCCCACAGAAAAGATAAAGCAAGAACCATCCACAATGTTCAGCGAGCTGAAATAGTGGAGGATATGGGCAACAGAATGCCAAGGATATACACAGCCCTGTACAACAAACAAGCAAAATTTCAATCGCACATGATTGAAGTGGAAGGTATGATTAACAACCGACCATTTATTATTTTAATCGATTCAGGGGCTAGACATAGTTATGTAGATCCTAGGGTGGTGGAAAGTTTGCGTTTATCAAGAAGCAAAACATGAAAAGTCTTGGTTAGTGCAATTGGCTACAGGAACCAAGAGGAAAGTCACCGAGTTGGTGGAGTCCTATCCTGTGGACATGAAAGGACTGATCACGAAGGCTAAATTGAATATTCTGACTTTAGGATCTTATGATTGTTTAATTGGAATGGACTGGTTGGACCAACACCATGCCCTCCTGGACTGTTGTAACAAGAGGTTTACATGCCTGGATGAGGAGGGGAATCAGAAAACAGTCCAAGGGATTCCTAGAGTTGTGGCTATTAGAGAAATCTCATTCATGCAGCTGAAGAAGTGCTACAAAAAAGGCTGTCAATTATTTGCAGCCCATGTGGAGGAAGCATCCAGAGATGAAGTCTCAAGGATTGGAGACCATGAGGCACACACAGAGTTCAAAGACATATGTCAGGGGGTGCCTGGACTACCTCTGAAGAGAGACATCGATTTTTCTATAAATTTGATGCCTGGAGTAGCTCCAGTGTTGAAAGATCCATATAGAATGAGTACGCCAGAGCTGAAAGAGTTGTAATTGCATCTTGAAGAACTTCTAAAGAAGGGGTACATTCGCCCCAGTGTGTCACCTTGGGGTTCCCCGGTCCTATTCGTGAAGAAGAAGGATGGGATGTTGAGGCTGTGCATTGATTTTCGGCAGTTGAACAAGGTAACTGTCAAGAACAAGTATCCTTTGTCGAGGATCGATGATCTTTTTGATTAGTTGAAGGGTGTGAAAATATTTTCGAAGATAGATCTCAGATCAGGATATCACCAAGTAAGAATAAAGGATGAGGACATCAGCAAGACCACCTTTAGAACAAGGTACGGTCATTACGAGTTCACAGTGGTGCCGTTTGGACTGTCAAACACACCTGTTGTTTTTATGTGCTTGATGAATGGTGTATTCAGGGAATATTTAGACAAGTTTGTCATAGTCTTCCTGGATGACATCTTGGTGTATTCCAAGTCAAATGAAGAGCATCAACAACACCTGAGACTGGTGTTGCAAGTGTTGAGAGGACACCAACTGTATGCCAAATTGAGAAAATGCTCATTTTACCAAAGGCAGATCCATTACTTGGGGCACATTATTTCAGAAGAAGGGATCGTTGTGGATCCTGAGAAGGTTGATGCCATCTGAGAATGGTCAGCGCCAAGGAATGTGGCGGAAGTCATATCCTTTATGGGTCTGGCGGGCTACTACAAAAGGTTTATAATAGGGTTCTCAAAGATAGCTCACCCTATCACTTCTTTGCAAAGGAAGGAGAAAAAGTTTCAATGGACTGAAGAGTGTGAGAAAGGTTTCCAGTGATTGAAGCAGTTGTTAACCAGTGCTCCAATCTTGAGGATTGCAGATCCAAATATGGATTTTGTGGTGTGCACAGATGCGTGTAAGGAAGGGTTGGGAGGAGTTCTCAGCAAGGATGGATTTGTAATTTGTTATGAGTCCAAGAAGCTGAAAGAGCATGAAAATAATTATTCCACTCACGATTTGGAGCTGGCAGCAATCATCCACGCTCTGAGGAAATGGAGACATTACCTCATGGGAAGGAGATTCAAATTGAGAACAGACCACAAAGGTCTGAAATATTTGTTTGGTCAGCCGAATTTAAATGCTAGACAAAGTAGGTGGCTGGAATTTCTGTGTGAATACGACTTTGATATCAAGCATATCAAGGGGAAGGAAAACAAGGTGGTTGATGCACTCAGCAGAAAAATGCATGAATTACATTCCACATCCATTAGCATGTACAGGATTGATGTTAAAGATAGAATTTTGGAAGTTGTAAATGCAGATTTGCAGTACAGAGACTTGGTAGCAAAGCTACAGCAGAGCGAGAGACCACAAAAAGAGGGAAATTACATCTTGGGAGCTGATGGAATACTTCTATATAAAAACATAGTGTATATACCCAATGTCCAGGAATTGAAACTTGTAATTCTAAAAGAAATGCATAACGTGACTTATGCTCGACACCATGGATATCAGAAAATTGTAGCAGCAGTCAAAATCCATTACTTTTGGTCGGGTTTGAAGAGGGAGATCGTTGAATACATCGCCAGATGTATGGAATGCTAGAAAGTTAAGGCTGAGCTTAGGCACCCAGGAGGGTTGCTGCAGCCTTTACCCATTCCTGAATGGAAGTGGGAAGTGGTGACCATGGATTTTATTACAGGATTTCCCAGAACAAGCAAGCAACATGATTTGATCATGGCTGTGGTGGACAAGCTTACAAAAGTTGCCCATTTTATTCCATTGAAAACCACTCACAAGGAAGCAGATGTCGTTGATATCTTCTTAAAAGAAGTGGCACGCTTACATGAAATTCCTAAAACGATTGTGTCTGATAGAGACCCGAAATTCACCTCGAATTTATGGAAAGGATTGTTCAAAGGATTCGGAACGAATTTGAATTTTAGTACAGCATATCATCTCGAGTCTGATGGACAGACAAAGAGGGTGAACAGAGTAATAGAGGACATGTTGAGAATGTACGTGATGGACAAACCATCAAGATGGGAAGACTACCTACATTTGGTAGAATTCGCCTACAATAATGGGTATCATGCATCATTGAAGATGAGCCCATTTGAAGCACTTTATGGAAGAAAGTGCAACACTCCAGTGAGTTGGGATAATCCAGCTGACAGAGTAGTAGTTGGGCCAGAGTTGCTCAAGGAGATGGAGGACCAAATGATAAAAATTAAACAGAATTTGAAAACTACCCAGGACAGGCAGAAAATTTATGCTAATAAGAACAGAACCCACCAATAATTCAAAGTGGGTGATCATGTTTTCCTAAAAGTGAAAACTAACAGGAGTTCCCTGAAGCTGGGAAGTTGCACCAAGTTGGCAGTAAGATTTTGTGGGCCATTTGAAATCCTAGAAAGGATTGGGCCAGTTGCATACATGCTTTCATTACCTGCATCTATGACTGTACATAATGTGTTTCATGATTTAGTGCTTAACAAATATATACCTGATGCTAATCATGTTATCGACTAGAATGTGATTTAGGTGGAACCAGAAGGTGTCATGCAAGTGCATCCTGTGCACATATTGGACAGGAAAATAAAACAACTCTGGAATCAAGCTATAAAGCTTGTAAAGGTCCAGTGGACCTGGTACGGTCCTGAGGATGCAACATGGGAGCATGAAGATGTTATGCGGGCAGAGCACCCACATCTTTTTGAAAATTTTGAAAAGCTTGCAGATGTTGTGTAAAGTTGCACTGAGGATAGTGCAGAAATAAGGGAGGGGGATTGTAATGTCCCCAAGGCCGAGCCAAGTTGTAAATCTTGTTTACAAAATGAGTTGTAAAAATGTTTTATAGGATGGTGAGACAAGTTTATATAAGCTGGTGGGATTATGTGATTGTTAGGCCGGAGAGCCTGAGTGTTGAAGGTCAAGAGCTTGATGTTGTACATGTATCTATGCAGAACATTAATAAAAATATAAACACCACCGCGTGGAGGCCGACACGATGGATGAGTGATAGGGGACTAAGCTTCCACAAAGTGGGCAAGGGATTAGGGGCTGGAAGGTGGGAAAAGGGGGCTAAGTGTGGAGCCTAGGGGATAAACCTAAGGGCTTAAGTCTTGGGAATAATATTTTAATATTATTCCAAAAAGACATGTGAATAATATGTTTTTATCCTAAGCTCTTTTGGAATGACATGTGACTTCCAAATGGTGGGAGGAATGCACGCTGATGGAAGCATGCAGCTTCACGAGTGACAAGTGTCAACCCAAGCCCATGCAAATAAAACAACTGAGATGAGTCGTGGTGGGGGGGCGCCTCCATTCTACCCAACCGTCTGAGCGTGAACCGGTCCGACCTCGGCAAGAGACCTCGTGCATCTTCTGAACCATACATCCCCTGAACCAGAAGCCTGTGTTGATTTTGGGAAAAAGTCTATGTTTGTTCTAGAAAGTCGGTACACCCCTTCTCTGTTCTAAACCATGGAGTCTGAATTGACCCCTGCGTGGACAACTCGTCTCACATCCCTGAGAATCCAGAGTGTGAGTCTATCTCGTGTTGCTAGATTGAGAAAACAGAAGTGTCTCGTCCCTGCTAGGCTTGGTTATGTTGTTTCACCTATCTGTAGTTGTCCTGGGGTGTTCATGTCTAGATTCCCATTGATTGTGGTGGACTTGTAGTGTTTGATCCTGTGTGTCTTGTTGGCCAATTAGTACAACACTCTCTCCAGGTGAGAGAGGTGGTGAAGTTGGAAGAACACGTTGCTAGGCCTATGAGCGACTCTCTCCAGGTGAGAGAGTGCACAGAGGAAGGAGAGAACTCCTGGAAGGAACCCTGTAGCTGCCACAGAGCTTGGAGACTTCTGGTCTTGTCTATTGCTGAAACCCAAGGCAAGGGAGGTTAGCAGCCGAAGGACTGTCTAGGTGACAAAGAAGGTGTATACTCTTGGGGTGAGCAGGCATGTGGGGAAGGAGAGTGTGTGAGCAGTGAGTATGAGTGGTTCATGGAAGAGAATTCCTTCCTTGTGACTGTGTGTTTACCATGTAACCTTAGCCTAGCCTAGGATCCTTACCTTGGGGGTGGAGCTTAGTCCCAGCTCGGGGGTGACCCACTGCTGAGCTTGATGAGCAGTGTGGTCTAAGGCTGGGAGGTTCGTGGAAGGTCTGCACCTGGTTGGTGGAATTACCATTGTTTCAAAGATAAGTACCAGATGATGTTTTAATTATGTTTCTGCATGTCTGTGTAGTTATATTTATCATGTATTCTATTGTGCATACGAAGTAATGTTAAAGCCATTGATCATTTATAATAGTAGTAATTCTTATGGTTACTTTGAGTTTAAATGTGTTTCATTTTCTTAAATGTATGTCTTATATATAGAATTAAGTATGAGATTGTTATTCTGTGAAGTAGCGCCTGCCCGGACCGGAATGGGGGCATTACACAGGCAATGTTAGATTTCCTTGAATCTGAAGAAGTGCATCTTCTTTTCACCCTTTGGAGTGTTGTTAGGTCATATTGTGTGTAAGCAGGGACTGCTGGTAGAACCATCTAAGATTTCCATTATAGTTTATCTCCCCCCTCCTACTTCAGTCAAACAGCTACGCACTGCGCTAGGACACACTCGATACTACAGGAAGTTCATCAAAGGCTATGCAAAAATCACAGCACCCATGGAGAAGCTTTTGAAAAAAGACTATCAATTTCATTGGACAGAAGAATTCCAACAAAGTTTTGACACACTGAAACAGAAAATGGTTACTGCGCCTATTTTGGTTTTCCCAGATTGGAGAAGGGAATTTCACGTGCATGTCAATGCATCTTCTATTGCATTAGGAGTTGTGTTAGCACAACTAGGAGCTGGAGACATTGACCACCTATTAGCCTTTGCTAGTAGGAACCTATCAACAACTGAGATTAATTACACCACCATTGAGAGAGAAGGGTTAGCCATGGTGTATGCGCTGTAAAAGTTTCAACACTACTTGTTGGGAGGACACTTTAAAATGTTTAATGATCACTTCGTGCTAAAATACCTAGTCAACAAGCCAGTGTTGGGGGGGGAAATATGAAGATGGATTCTGCTACTTCAGGAATATGATTTTGAGATCGTGGTTAATCCAGGAAGAATAAACAAAGGTCCTGACCACTTGTCGAGGTTAGAACATGAAGAAGAGCCTACTAGTTTGGAGGATACACTGTCAGATGCACAGTTTTTGGTCATTAGAAAGATTGATGATCACTTCGCAGAGATAGTTCAGTTCCTGTCAATAGGAATGGAACCTAGTGAATATACAATCACCCAAAAGAAACAAATGGTATTGTGCGCTACATGCTTTTCACTTATACAAGATGGGACCTGATGAGATATTGAAGAGGTGTGTTATGGAGGCAAAGCGACCATTGATCCTCGTAGAAGCCAATGAAGGCATCGCAGGAGGACACTACGTAGGAAAAGAAACAATGCAGAAGGTTCTTAGAGCTGACCTCTGGTGGCTTACCTTACACAGAGATGTTAAGGACTATTACAGAGCCTGTGATGTATGCCAAAGAGTTGGGAAACCATCCAGAAGAGATGAAATTCCTTTAGCACCATAGTTGACCCTACAAGAATTTGAGAAATGGTCCATTGACTTCGTGGGACCTATAAACCCACCAGGCAAGAGAACAGAAGCTAGATACATAATCACTGCGACAGAGTACATGACCAGATGGGCTGAAGCAAGAGCAGTTAGATATTGTAGTGTAACTACAACTGCGTGATTCATAGTTGATGACATCATAACCAGGTTTGGATTCTCGAAGACCCTTATGAGTGATCAAGGCACACATTTTATTAATAAGACCATTGAAGCCTTGACCAAGGAATTTGCAGTCCATCATCAAAAGAGCACACCCTACCACCCGCAAGCGAATGGGACAGTTGAGGCATTCAATAAGATCTTGGAGACAACGCTGACGAAGATTTGCAGTGTGAACAGGGATGATTGGGATTTAAGAGTACCATCAGTACTATGGGCCTATAGAACCACTTTCAATAAGCTCACAATGCAGACCCCCTTTAAGTTGGTTTATGGTCTCGAAGCAGTAGTCCCGATGGAATATTTAGTCCCAAGCTTAAGAATCGTAGCCTTTATAGATATGGATGGCATTGGCGTTGTTCAAGAGAGGCTCGCCCAGTTGGTCAAACTAGAAGAAGACACATTTATTGCAGTATTCCATCAGCAGGTACATAAGGAAAGAGAAAAGGCATACCATGATAGACACATCAAGAAGAAGGCATTTAAGCAAGGTGATTTGGTATTGATATACAACAACAAATTCATGAAGCATCCAGGAAAGTTTAGAACACATTGTCTAGGGCCATATGAGGTTGTCTATGTCACGGAAGGAGGAGATGCACAGTTGAATACCTTGAATGGAGAATGGAAGGAAGGTTTGGTGAACAAGAGTCGGTTGAAACTATACTATCACAACTAGCTGCCTCACAACTCTCACTAAAAGCATAACGAAAAGGGTCCAGGTACCAAGTGCAGTTGAAACTGGGTACCAGACACAAAAAAGACAGTTTGCACATAGTGGGGAAGGAAAGAGAAGAAAGAACAGGCTTCTTCGTGCAGCCTGAAGATAAAGAAAATTAGAAGGTTCATATCTGAAATGCCTCGGGACAAGTCACAGTTGAGTGTTGGGGGCATGTTGGCCCTTGGGGATGGAAGTAAGAAAAGAGAAAGGCAGAAAATACGGAATGCAAACTGCACGGAAGACAGAGTGACTGATACTGGGTCGAAGTGAGCAGAAGATCAGAAAAGATGGATCAAAGTAAGAGAAAGCAATTCATTGTACGAGGAGACCGAGAATGACAAATCAGCAAGGAAGACGGATCGTGGACAACTCAGCAAGAGGAAAAATCCATCGTTGGATGCTTTGGAGCACCGCATGAGAAGGAAGGAAAGACAGGCTAGTGAAGCCCTGATAATGCCGGTCAAGTTTACCTAGGGTTTTAGACACCTAGGGTTTTGGTATCTAGGGTTTTGACACTTGGGTTTTGGCCTAAAGCTATTGGTGAGCTATTGTTATGTATAAATAAAGGTCAAGAGGACTTGGGATGGGTTGTTGTTGGTCGGTATTGTCATTCCAAGTTCTTTATTGTTATGAGTGATTATTTTAGTGAGAGAGAGAAGCATTGAGAAGTGAGGCAAGTTTGTGTTGTAAGATCTTCAGCTGGGTGCGAAGATCAACCCTACAGCTAGGTGCACAAGGAGGGAAGATAGAGAGAAAGAGAGAAGATATGCTAAGCTGAGAATGCAGATAAGAATTGTATGCTTCCATCTTAATATATTATAAATCACAGTTATGTGGATGTATCCTTAGGGAGAGGGTGAACCACATACATCTTTGTGTTGTGTTTGATTGATGTTGTGTTCTCTTGTTTATAAATATATTGTTATTGCATTATTGTATTAGATCTGACAGATATTTTTGCGAAGTAGATCTAAGCTAGCAATTGATATCTAGATTATGTGTTGTTCTTGTATTGGATCCACTTTGTATTCCCTTGGTTGTAGACATCTGTGTCCTGCAATCCCCCATAGCTACTTCGGGTGAGACTGCATCTGCCTTGCAGGTGTTGACGAAAGGGCCAATAGTTATGGATTGTTGGTGCGCTCTTGGATATGAACCCTGGGTCTTCCCATGTGCCAACAATTGTCATGGAAATCCATATATCATAGAGGCACATGATGTAAAGGCTTGATAATATAAAGTTGACATAAGTTCCATTTTTTCACTTGGTTGCTGAGAGGGCACAGTGGTGTCAAAATTTTGATATTCTTGATTTCATACAATTTGTTTTGTCTCTCGATCAATAATATGAAGGACAAAGCATATGGAAATGAAAACAACAATGGTGATATCAATAATTTTATAGAATTCTTTCACATCATCACAATGTCACTTTTCATTGTGCATCAAATGAAGAAGAAATGAAACCATACTAAACCATTTTAAATTTTAAAAGAACACATCAGATTTACTCTACCTTTAGCTTGATACATAAAAACAATAGAGCACTACTTTATTTCATTTTTATAGTCTCTAACATGATACAATGGTTTTTTATTGGCCATTGATTTTGTCATTTTTTTCCTTAGGATTGTTTTTCATGAATACCTATAATTTCAACGAATTCTATAATATTGGCATTTCAAAGGAATGCTCATCATATGATTTTGGGCATTCAATTACTTTTTCTAAGTTTTCAATTCTCTGATTAATCCACCTAGCCTTGTAATCATTTTCTAATTCATACCAACCCTTTATGACACCTTTTGCTAGGATAGTATACCACATCAATACTTTTGTTTCAAATATCTACACAAACAACTTCATGGTCATCCTTCATGTCTTCGATTAGTGACTAAAACATTTTCACATTCTCATATGAAAAATATGTAATATTTTGACCTTTAAATGTTGGGATGTGATCAATCTATAAACATGTAGCTAGAAATGAGTTTGGCTATCCTAAAATGCCAATGAAAATCAAAGGACCAAAATCCTTAGGATCTCCTTCTTCATCATTAATTTCCTCAAAACCTAGTGTTTTTTTGTTTTTTTTTATTTAGGTCATCATTAGAATTTGCTTACTATTGTCTAGGAAAACCTATGATTTCACTCTTATTTTATGATGGTTTTTCATGAACATAAGTCATTAGGCAATCACTAATTAAATAAACCAATGGTAGGTTCTTGAATTGTCACCACCCTGCTTCTTCAATATAACGCCTAATTTCCATAACACCAAGAGGAAAGGATGGCGGATAATTTTGTTTCCACTTTTATTTCTCCTCAATATTTTGACCATGAGCTATAAAATCATTTTCATTTGTGGAATATTTCAAGATAAAATGAGTATAAATCAATCATTTATGTGAAATGGCCTTATTGGTCTTTTACAAACAAGGCTTGTGAGTTGACCTATTAGATTGAGTTGATTTCTTCTAGAATTCATTGGTTCAACTCATGTTTTATAATTTTGTGATTGGACTTGGCTAGGTCTGGCCCATTTCAAACTAAACTAACTCAATCCAATCAAACTATCTTGCGTTAAGCATCTATTATAGTCTAATCCAAGATTCCTAGTTTTTTACTCAACCCATTATTGTAACTACGGTATGGTGGATGTGAAGAATACCAAACACTTATTAGAAACACTAATCTAATATATAATAAAGATATGGGGAAGTCCATTGGATAAAATTTCATAGTCTTAGACATGAAAGGTGTGAGAATAGATGAAAAATTACAGGAGTGGTTTATCAATGGGAGGCCCCATATATTATCTCAATAAGTGTGTCTCCTTAAGAAAAGAATACCTTTCAAAACTCATTCTTGAAGGCTCTTAGAAGGAAATGACCTAGGTAAACTTTCAGCTAGCGAGGGACCTCTAAGGGATGAATTTGATATATTTTCCACTCTTGACTAGGGGCGAGAATATGAGGCTAGAATCAATTAGTTTGGATGTAAGGACAATTATTGTGAGCCCACTTATATGTTTGACCAAACCATCGAATTCTCCAATCAGCCTTGTCCTCAATCTATCACCTTTCACAAGAGAAACCTCATCACCTTTAAAAGCAATTAGTATATGCAACCTCCAAATTCACGTTCAACCCATTTGTCTTATAGGTTTGAATTGGATTTGTGAAATTCTCTATAATTGCATTTGTGAAATGCTCTATAATTACATTTTTTCAATGTTGATTTGCATGTGACTCACACAAAGGTTGTGAGTGAAAATAACCCTATTTCCTCCTTTGGCCATGAAGAAGAGTGGTTTCAACTAATTAAGCAATGATTTTCCCTTTGGTAATGACGTTTTTGGACAATAATATTCTTGAAACTAGTCATGTTCTCATGATTGTGTTTAATGAATATCCAAGTGACTTTCAGGGTGAACCAAACAATGTGACACATCTAGGCCAATAGAGGGTTATGATATTTACATTGGTGAGAATTCTATTTTTTTAGAACAAGTGTGGTGTGATGCCATGATGGAGGAGAGTGATGTTTAGGAGGCATTTCTAGAACCTTGTGTGGGATCAATGATTGATTCCAAAATTGCACTAGACTTGGATTTGTAGGTTACAAGTACAATTGAGGTAGAAAGGGACAAGACTAGTGTTGGAGAAAACACTTTCCTCTCAAAGCAGGAGTGTTAGCTTTTGGTTGATCTGAAAGTGTTTTCCCCTAGTGGAGTAATTCATGTGATGTGGAGGGATTGTGGTCCCCTATCCCCTTCACTTTATTTTGGTTGATTTACATTTGGATAACTTAGTGGGTGTATGTTACCTTGGGATTAGTGCTAGGGAGGTGCACTTCATGATGTGGTAGTTTGGTATATTTTACAAAGGAACACTTATTGAGATAATATATGGGGCCTCTATCCCACCCATATCAAAATTGGAGGAGGATAAATTTACCCATGTCCTCTCAATTTAATGGTGTCATTGTCATCACCATAACCAACATTTTTGTCGTCGTCACCATCATCATCATCATCACCATCGACATCATCATCAAATCATCATCATCATTGTCTTCATGATCATCATCGACATTTTTATGGATCATTACTATCTCGTTGTTGTCATCATTATACATGTTAATTGTAACAACCCCTTTGTTATGTCATAACCAATTGATAATAATAAGAGAAAAAAAAATTATTTTGAAACATCGATACATTAAGGAAACATCACTAGAACAAGTTAAACATGATATCAACATAATTCAGTCATATGTAGTCTAATTCATTCATCTCAGTGCACAACCAGAAATGGATGCAATGTCAATGCATTAACTATCTTCCATATCCCATAATTATCACTTACGACAAAAGTAAAACATCACGTTCCTTGAAGATCAACCACAACCAGTTTCATCACACAACATCATTTCTTCTAACAGAATAAATCATCATACAATGCAATCAAGAATATCTACCCATCCAATCTACCTGCAAAGTTAGGACCTCCAAGACACATAATCAAAGCTCAAGTCCAGGATTCATCCGATTGATTTTGACCACTTAAGGTCTATATACTGGAGATTGTTCTGAGGAACAAGGAAGTATCTAATTCCCATATTTTCAGTCCAAACCAATTCCCATATTTTCAGTCCAACCCAAACATTAATTAAATTACCATCATACTTAGCTATATTCTCTTCAACAAAGAAAAAATAGTCACATGATCACTGTTTCATAACGCCCAATGCGTATTATTACAATAATTCATCATATTATTCATTTAAGGGATAGGAAGTAATCTCATAAAAATCAAGGCAATAAACTTAAACAGTAAAACAAAGTCCTTAAATAGATAATCTATCGTCTATTACAGTCTCAAAATTACTCAGGTCTATCTGGAAAAGTGTGACCACACTATAGCGTACACCCAAGTGGTTAGATATCCGAGCTATATCAGAAGTTAAAAGAGGAAGAGGACAACAGAGAAAATTTCTCAGCGCGAGGTAAAACCATAAGCCTACTCTGTACCTTGGTGAACCAACAAATACTTTGAAGAAGAAAATCTTGTAACCGAAAGAAAGTTTGTTCTAAGAATTAAATAATAAGTTTTTTGTAAGGAACATGAAGTTCCTCTTCTAGGTGTCACATTGCAACACAACTAGATCCAACTCCAGAAGTACATAGATAGGCTCCTTTAGATGCCTGCATATCAAAATAACATCACCTGGTATGCACTAGGACCCTCTAAAGTCGGGCCTAGGTCTTAACTTTCGAAAGAACAAAGCTCAGGAGAGACAGTGTGATTTTACATAGGGGAGGTGCAAGCACGCACTCAAACATTAGTAACCAGTGCTCAGTGGCCATCATATTTGGGAGTTACAGAGGAGGATTTTCAGATCAACATTCGATTAAGTCCCAACCATTAGATCTCAGTAAGGGTAGATCAATGACGAGGATCCATTGTCGGATCACAGGGTTGAGTTAACGATCGCGCAAGTTTTGGTTCTGAAATCCACACAGGTCGTCGATCGTCATCTACACATAGTTCAATGGTTAGCGTCAATCCAACTAATAATGAGTTGTTTCTAATTCAAAAATCAGGAAAGGTTTTAAACATCGTGCTAGTCGAGACTCTGCAATCCTTCCTAGCCATCTATATTCACAATCGATTTAATCACGACCATCGAATTAGACCGTCGATTAGCACTCAAGGAGTTGATCCAAGATCATAGCTCTCAGTCATACGAAGGGAGGACAAAGGCCCTCTGGGCTAGTTGATTGTTCCCCAAAGCCCGAATCGCTAGGTGGATCTACACTGTAGATCGGTGGTTAATTCAAGTCATTGGATCCATAAGAATTCGACGATTCAGAGAGTTTGAGTTCACAACATATAAGAGTTGAAAAACCCTGAAGCTCAGAAGTATCTAAGTGAAGGAGAGTCGTAGATCTAAAAAATGATCATGGGTCATTGGATCTATGAGCCTTTTTTCTTCAAGGCTCTATAATTCGCGACTCTGGCACAACTATAGTCAGTAGGTTTAAGGTGAAGGAACTCCTGGAGTCTCGAATTATGGAGTAAATACTTTTTGTCCAATGGTGGGTACATGTGTCCATAGATACGAGTACTCAAAAATCCAACCATTCAGGAGGTGGTGGTTGAAGGTTATGAAGGTGTGAAAGGTTCTAAACTCCCAAAGTTCCAAAGTTAATCTTGACAGTTGTTTTCATGTAAATCCAGGACCATTAGATATGTGGGTTCGGCCTTCACGAATTTGGATAGAACAAGAGTTTCAACAGCTAAACTCCCAAAGCTTGGAGCCCTAGAGTTTCTTATGGACATATACCTGAGTAGGGTGTGGGAATCGTCGATCCCTTAGTCATTCAGAATTCATCTCTTCAGCAAGGTTTAGAGGTAATTTTTTAGGATTATGAAGACCCCAAAGTTATGAACTCCTAGAGTAGACGTCATCTGTATATATAGAGACAGATCGAGGACCGTTAGATCTGATTTCCTTATTCCTTTGGAGGTTCAGCAGTTCGACACTCCAGAGGAAAAAGGTTTTTTGTTGCAAAGGCAAGGAAACTCACAGAGTTCTGAACTTCGGAGTAGATGTCAATCGTTAATCAAGGAGAAAGGTCATTCATTAGATTAGTTTACTAAATGTTGATGGAAAAAGGTGGGGTAGGGTTAACCTACAACTATTGGTCAACTCAGATCACGGCCAGATTCGGCTGGTTAACACTTCAGGAGAAAAGGAAGGTAGAGGTTTAAGAACCTTCGAAGCATCGGAGTCCTGGAGCTCCGAATAGCACCCTTTGGTGAGCACTGAGTTCTAGCCCCTGGTCACATGCCTAACATTTTTAAGAAAAAGGGATAATGCCTAGGAATGAAGTAAGTAAAAATTTACAAGTTCAGACACATTCGCATAGACATCCCAAGATCTTGAATTTTTAAATTTAGTTACCCTAGCACAGGGATTCCTCGTTACTGATAACTTTGGTTAACCAAGGATTTAAACTAGAGAAACACAATAATTTCGGATTAAACAAACCATCGAGGATCCACCATTTGACAGAAATGAAATATCGTGAACTTTAAACAGGAATTTATGATACAAGTTTGGATCTAGTATGTCTCTCGACAAAGAACCCATCGTTAGAATTGATTTAGATTTTAAATGAATTTCAACAAAGAAACTCATGAGATAATTTCGAAACTAACTCCATGGTTTACCAGTGAAAAAATCACTGATGAATTTCCAAAATAACATCAACTAAAAAAATTTATCACACATACTTCACTTATGGATGAAAATATAGACTTTAACATAGACTAAATACCATAAAGTTCACATTTTACAATGAGGATCATGTCGCTCAAAATTAGGGTTCGGAAAACATATGGAATTACAATGAAATTTTAAAACATAACCACTGTAAATACTATTCGTTTGAAAAAACTATAAAATAAAAATATATCTTTGATCTAAATCTCCTTGACAGCAAATGTAACCATGGGCATTCAGGCTTTCCAGGGATGCTACAGAGACCCTAACAGTCCAACATATTTATACATTAATGCTACAAATAAATTCAGAATAAAAATACAAGGACCGGAGAAAGTTGCGTACTGAAGATGTAGAAATTTCGATACAAATTAATGTATTCCTGCGATTCTCCTGATCTAACAATTACCGCAACTTGTTAAATACAGAATCGATTCTACTATTATTGCGGAAGCAATTTAAACCACGATCACAATCATAAGCACAAAGTGAAATATCAATAACACATAACAC
>ML784807.1:86045-114496 GCA_009831015.1 Picea engelmannii
AATGAATCGTTTGCACATGCTCATAAGCATATCCACTGCATGTGTGAACAAATCACAACTGATAGCCAACTGTCCCTTTCACCTGTTATCTCAACTGGTGTCCATTGGAATGACATGCATGTAGTTAGTTGTGGCAAGTCTTTAGTTGCATGCAAGTTTAACTGATTGTGAATTAATGAATAATTAATTCACTGAACTCACACTAATACAACTAAGCTTAACTCACTTAACTACACTTATAATTCTGTTACAATTCCAAATCACTCAGTTATGAATGAGATAATAGATTAATATTTATTGTCTAATTTAATTAAGGGAAAACTAAATTAGACACATGTTTCTTGTTGACTTTTCAACAGAAGATGCCTTCAAGTATTGGGCTCCTCCCTTCCTTCGCTTGCTAACCACAGAGACTTCGCCGGTACCTCCCAGCTAACGCTAGGGGTACTCTTCTTCCCCCTTATCCCCTGAGCCACAAAGGGGAAAAACACAGAAATCAGAACACAATAGCTTCCAGGTTTGCCTCGCAAGGAAGAGCTTCCACTCTGTTCACAATCTTGGAGTCCCAACTCTCACAAGTAAACACACAGTCTGTCAAAATTTTGGCATCATAACAGTGTTCCCCAAAGGTTCCATCCCCCTCCCTTCTACGTCAATTTCTTTATATAATTCTTCCTTACGGGCATTTGTCCCTCATGCATAATTCATTAATTTTTAGAAATTCAGTTCAAGGATTAATCATCCACTACATGTGTCACATTCTCCCCAAGTTGCACAAGTAATTTCTCTTTTATTTTTATTTAAAATCCACCTTTCCTCACATTTCCTGATCCGAAAATATCTTTTAAATGACTATGGTTGAGTTATTATGCATGTGTTCATTAACCAATTAAGGAATATTAAACAAAGAGGAAGAATATATGAGAAGATATCACAGCCATATAAACATGTACAGAACTAAAATGAAGCAATAAACAACAACAAACCATAACACCAATGTGATAACGGAGTTCGTCAATGTCGCCTACGTCTTCGGGCCTTTGTCTCAGTGGGTGAGGCTTTCTTATTTATGTTAAAATATCAATAAGTACATAACAACAATGCCAAAAGGTTACAAAACTGATTTGGTCTTGTTCTCCGAGATCTTAAAAACCCAGCAGAAGAAACGACACTCAAAATGGATGACTAGAGCTCCCAGAAATGGCCCACAAAGGTGCGCTCCTCAACAGCTTCCCTACATAAAAATGGCTTTGGCTTGGCTTTCCTTTAGCATAACTCTGCTTTGAATATCCCTCCATGGCCTCAAGAAGGCCTGATTTATATAGATTTGTTGGTTGCAGGCCATAGTGGAAAAAAAAGTGTGCACAAAGAAGAATGATAGCTGGAAGAGAAATCGTGGGAAAGGAAGCGTGTAAGAGGAAAGCAACAACTGGTAAGAAGCACAGCACGTGCACATGAAAGAAGGAGGCGACAGCTGGAAGGAAGCAAAGCACACATGCAGAGAAGGAAGACCTAACGACATTAGGGTTAGGGTTTTTGTAGGGTTTTGTCTAAATGGCTTAAGAGCTTGATAGATATAAATATAGATATGCAGGTATCATATAGGAGTTCGATTAGGCTCGGTTCACTACCTATGTAGAGTTCGATTATCTTTATATAATGTTTTTTGTGAGAATAACTACTTATGTAAAGCGATTGAGCTAGCGAGGAGGAAAGAAGGTAGATTTTGAGGATTAGATCACATGCCGAGGAGCCTGGTGTGATCTAGTTCGCCTCACATAGATATTACCCGTATGAGGAGAGTTGTAAGCGCACAACGTGAGATTGCAGAACTACCATAATAAGAGAGCCAAGAGCCAAATCTTTGTGGATGTAACCCGGGAGGGGGTGAACCACGGTAATACCTGTGTAATGTTATGAATGCATGCATATCTTTGTCATACTTTTATTAGTTAAATGTCGTGTGCAATGAATGAATGAGTTTATTATATTTCTTGGTTAATTGTTGTTGGAATATAACGAAAAGATACCATGGAGGTTAATATATAAAAGAGAATAACAGTAGTTTGTAATGCAAGTTAGAGTAAATGGCTCAGAATACAAACTCCCTATCTCCTACTCAATCCTAGGCTGTAAATACCTGATTCTTACAACCACCCATTGAAACCTATCTCGGGTGAGACTATGCAGTGCAGTCTGTGTACTGCGTTGCCTTATAGTTTACTAGAAGGGCTGATATTTTTAGGCTTTGTTGGTACCTTTAAAGATATGAACCCCGGGTCAACAACGTAGGTAGTAGGGAAGAGTAGTTCAGAATAGAAAACCAGCAAATGGTTATATTGTCAGGATAGCACTTGGAGCTATCCTAGCGCAGCCAGGAACAGGAGACTTGGATCACCCGATAGCGTTCGCAAGAAGAAAACTATCAGACTCAGAACAAAATTATAACACGACAGAAAGAGAAGGCCTAGATATGGTTTACGCACTGCATAAGTTCTGACACTACCTATTGGGAAAACATTTTAAGATGTTTACATATCACTCAGCCTTAAAATACCTAGTCAATAAGCCAGTATTGGGGGGAGAATCTGTCGATGGTTACTTCTATTTCAAGAATTCGACTTCGAAGTAATAGTTAAACCAGTAAAACTAAATGCAGGACCTGACCACCTATCATGGGTCACAAGTGGAGAAGAATCTACGAACTTAGAAGGCAATTTTTCGAATGCACAGTTATTCTCAGTACAGATTGTTGATGACTACTTCGCAGAGATCATCCAGTACTTGAGCACAGGTACCGCGCCGCAAGAATATACCACCGCGCATAAGAAGAACTTGGTATTTCGTGTAGCCGACTATAAATTGATTGCAGGATATCTATATAAAATGGGCACAGATATCATTTTACGAAGGTACATGTTAGAGCACGAACAACCAATAATTTTAGCAGAAGCCGGCGAGGGATTGGCAGGAGGACACTATGTAGGAAAATCTACCATGCAGAAGGTACTCCGCGCAGGATTATGGTGGCCAACCATTCACAGAGACTCAAAAGAGTACTGCCAGAGATGCGATGTCTGTCAAAGGGTAGGCAAACCCAACATAAGGGACGATATGTCATTACGACCGCAAGTGACATTACAAGCATTTGATAAATGGGCAATAGACTTTGTGGGACCAGTTAACCCACTAGCCAAAAGAACAAGGGAAAGATACATCATCACCATGACAGAATACCTAACAAGGTGGGCAGAAGCTGCACCAGTAAAATACTGCAGTGCAGAGACAACTGCACACTTCTTATTTGAACAAGTAATTACTAGGTTTGGGTGCCCAAGAGTTTTGATGAGAGACCAAGGCATGCATTTCATAAATAGCACAATCTGCATGATGCTCGAAGAATTTTAAGTTCACCACCAAAAAATCACACCGTATCATCCATAGGCAAATGGCCAGTAGAAGCCTTTAACAAAATTCTAGAGAATGCACTGACAAAGATCTGTAACGTCAATAGAGACGACTGGGACCTCAAAGTACCAGCAGTATTATGGGTGTATAGGATGACATGAAAGAAGTTGACAGGGAACACACCATTCAAACTCTTCTACGGCCAAGAAGCGGTAGTGCCATTAGAATTTTTAGTACCTAGCTTACGTGTAGCTGCTATCACACAAATGAAAGAATGCGACGCAATATAGGAAAGACTAACCTAGTTGTTAGCAATGGAGGAAGACTGAATCCTGGCAGGATTCCATCAACAAATCCATAAGGCTAGAGACAAAGCATGGCACAGTCGACATATTAAGATGAAGACTTTCAAGGAAGGAGATCTAGTATTTCTCTATGATAGAAAATCGTTTCAGCACCCAGGAAAGCTGAGAATGCATTGGTTAGGACCATACGAGGTCAAATATGTAACAGACGGAGGAAATGTACAGTTAAGAGACTTAGCAGGCATAGACCTTAGAGGAATGATCAACATGAGCCAATTGAAGTTGTACAAGGACAGTCGACCACCCACCGCGCAATAAAAAATAAAAAAAACCATGAAAAGCGCGAAGCACACCAGAGACGAAAAAGCCACAGGACGCTCAAAACATGAATGCAGTAAAGGCAATAGCAATGGTTACATGCCTAAGACAAATGAGCGAGAAACAGAAATTCGGCAAAAGCAGGATGAAAGGAAAACACTAAGCAGAATTAAGGCACGGCAAGGACTGATGGAACATCACATTAAACATGCCAACTAGAAACAAAAATGTAAGCATAATGGCAAGTATGAAACTACTGTAGATGCATTGAACCCACAGTTATGGTGCATTAATTTCATCATGGAGGAAGCATCCTCTATAAGCTCCATGAAAAAATCATACAACACACGAGCACGGAAGCAACTTGTCTATTCGTGAAAGGAGAACAGAGAGAGAGAAGAAACAACTCGAACGAACAGAGAGAGACCTTAGAGCTCACTGTAGTCTTCTAAAGTCAACAAATGATCGACACTCACCACTATGGCACCACCGAATTCCATCGAACCAAGCCAGACTGCCAGACTGACTAGAGTTCAAACTAGGTCACGAGGACCGCTGGGAGAAAACGAGCAGCAGCAACCAGAGATCGTCGATATCAATGAGATCCCATCCCCAGAGATATCACCGATGAACTCTACACCAATACTGGAGGAGATTAAGCAGCCACAAGAAAAGGAACTGAAAGAGGACATGCCATCAGTGGCACAGGAACCTCAGAATGAGGAAGCGGAACCCCAACAGGAAGTGCAACTAGAAATCACTGAACCAGCCACGACAGGTAACTGAACGACACCGAATCAAGGATCAAAAGGGAAACTAGACAAGTTGCAGGTACTCAGCCTAGGTCACCCAATAGAAGAGACGACGAGACCTACCTCAACTTGGCCAGAATGGGTTACAGGGTAGAAACCAGGATTTGTTGAAACTTCGCACCAACCACCACAGCAGGAAGACAGAGTTATGATACCGATCTCACCTCACATGAAACCAACAGCAGAAATTGTGCTACCACGCATACCAGAGGGAGTACAGGTAGATCCGCAGCTACTGGGTCACGTCGGGAAGCTCAATTATTCTGACCATGACATCTCAAACGAAACCAAGTACCTGGAACTTGCGTCGAGGGTTTTTATGCAGAACATAGTGGTAAACCAACTTGGAGAAACAATCAGCCAGCCACATCAATGGGCAGTTGGACTGGACCGAACATGCATTTTAGGGTTGCTGAAACTTCTGCACTTTAGTAGAGGCTAGTACGTGACAGCATGCGTTAAGCAGCTATTAGTAGTCATGCACAGAGGGGATATATAGCTGGATAGGCCCGTCCCCATAAATTTTGAGCTTATCACGTAAATAACAGGACTACCTAGTCGGGGGATGGATCATGAGTTGATTCTGGATGATAAATCCAAGGAGAAAGCATTAGAAAAGGAAATGAAGAAGAAATATGGCACCGCTAGGGGGACAAGAGGCATTATAATCAAACGGATCAACAATGAAGCGACACAGTTGGGCACAACAATCTTAGCCTGTAATTTGTTAATAAAATGTCGCAAATATGAAGCACCAGAAAGAGTCATCGCAGTAGCAGCTCAATGCGCAGAAGGAACCTTTGTGAGTTGGGCACCCTATCTATTAAACTTGTTCCAAGTGGACTGTAAGGATGCTCAAGACCTTGGTACATAATTTCATTACTCATGGCTACTCATCCTCATAGCCTTCATGGGATGGTGGGAACTAGAGTATGTAGTGTTTGCTAATAGACCACAGCCAGTGGGAGCGAGATATCTATTACTGAGATTGGGGCCACAGTCTAGGCATAAGAAGGAAAATGGAATCATCTTTGAATCATACCTACGAGACATACAGGGAGTTATTATCCAATCATGGAGAATAACACCAGAGGCTGTCGCGTGATATGGGGATATCACTAACTTCTGGGCCACACGTCAAGCCATGTGGATACAACCAAGACAGGATCCAGATAAACATTGGCTACCGATGCGCTACTGCATCACATAAGGTGATATAGACATGGTCATCATCAAATGGCCTAATGAATGGAGGATCCCATCCATTCCCTGGGAAGTACTAGAAGGACCCACAGAAGGAGAAGAAGCACAGGTGGAAACACAACCTACGTAAATCCCAGTGCCCAAGAAACCAAGGACAGGCCAAAACAAGTTGACTTAGGCAAACAAAGGGGCAAAGTCAATAGGGACCCAGAAGGGGTAGAAAGAGACCAACAAAAAACTGAAGCACGCTAAGGGAGCACAGGAGACCGCCCCAAATCCCATAACATAGGAACTAGGGGGAACTAAGAGACCGGTTGTACAGACAGTAGGTGCGTGCAAGAAATCAAAGGCACAATGAGCATCACCAGACTATACAATCTCGAAGGACGATGGAGAAATGATCGCTAGAATGGTCCAGGATTTTCTAGCAGAAGACTTCGATCACGCAACACATCACAGGGATAATCTACAAAAAGAGATGGCATAAATGGGACAGCTCCTCAGGACACTCGGAGAGGCCTAGAGAGAAAGTATAAGTAGAGGCATATATCCGTTGACAGCACAAACCAACAAAAGAGTGGAGGTCGAAGAAAGAGATCCAACCCTCCCAATGCCACACGCACACACAACGATCCACATAAAACCGAGCATGCTACGAATGGAAGAAATAGTGGGACAGGCACCACTGAAGGATTTGGACCACATCCAATTGGTCTTGACACGGATGCCATCAAGGGCACTCCACAAATTGCAGGTTAGCATCGACCACGAGATGCAGTCTCGATCACATAAAAACTTAGTTGAGCTACAGAAAACAACAAAGTAGTGGGAAGAATTGGAAAAAGAGTATGAGCTAGCCAAATCTGAAACTCAAAAGGAGACCAAATGAAGGAATGAATTGGAACGCAGAGTGGGAGAAATTTTTGGGAAACTTCCAAACACTGCGCAAGGAAACGAACTCCTAGCCGTAGAAAAGATCGACCAGATTGCGCAGGAAATTGCTCGATACCATAAGAAGATCGAGGATCTCCGATAACAGCTAACACCAACACCTCCACTGGCAGTAAAGGAGAAAAGGAGGTAGGAAGAAACATCACAACTACAGGAGATGGAGAAACACGTTAGCACCGCAGCTGACTTGCTCGAGAAAGAAGTGCACCTTTGGACAAGACTGGAGGAGGATCCACAGGTTCAACACTGGGACAAAGAAGAGGAAAGGATCAATGTAGTGACCCAAGAACTTAAACAGAGGCAAAATACCATACCAATCCCAGAACATGTCAGGGGGACGCAGGAGATGAAGAAGATGCAGGCAGAACTCATCACTGCACAAACACAGAAACAAGAGTGTCAGGCTTAAATAGAACCATTACAGGAATGGGTAGCAGAAGTACTAGCACAGGCAGAAGCAGATAGAACACATATGGCACAGACACAGGCAGAATGTGCATTACTGAGCAATTAACTGGCAGTTCAAGTAGTGGATACCATTAAGGAGAGGACCGTGCAAGCATTGACAAAAGCAGCAGAGATGAGGGAAAAGTTTCAAATGATCACCGAGGAGATTGAGGCAGCTCAGAAAGATTAGGTGACTCGGGATAAGTCACATGTCAGTGTTGGGGGCATGTTGGCAGCAGGCTGTAGTGGGAAAGAAAGCGTGCAAAAAGAATATTGAAAGCTAGAAGAGAAATCATGGGAAAGGAAGCGAGCAAGATGAAAGTGACAACTGGTAAGAAGCACAGCATGTGCGCATGGAAGAAGGAGGTGACAGCTCGAAGGAAGCAAAGAACGCATGCAGAGAAGGAAGACCTAACGACAATAGGGTTAGGGTTTTTGTAGGGTTTTGTGTAAATGGCTGAAGAGCCCGATAGATATAAATATAGATACGCAGGTATCATATAGGAGTTTGGTTAGGCTCGGTTCACTACCTATGTAGAGTTTGATTGTCTTTATGTAATGTTTTTGGTGAGAAGAACTACTTCTGTAAAGTGATTGAGCTAGCGAGGAGGAGAGAAGGTAGATTTTGAGGATCAGATCGTAGGCCGAGGATCCTGGTGCGATCTAGTTCGCCTCACATGGATCTTACCCATTTGAGGAGATTTGTAAGCACACAATGCGAGATTGCAAAACTACCATAATAAGAGAGCCAAGATCCAAATCTTTGTGGACGTAACCCGGGAGTGGGTGAACCATAGTAATACTTGTGTAATGTGATGAATGCATGCATATCTTTGTCATACTTTTATTAGTTAAACATTGTGTGCAATGAATGAATGAGTTTATTATATTATTTGATTAATTGTTGTTGGAATATAACGAAAAGATACCACGAAGGTTAATAAATAAAAGAGAATAACAGTAGTTTGTAATGCAAGTTAGATTAAATGGCTCAGAATACAAACCCCCTATCTCCTACTCAATCCTAGGCTGTAAACACCTGAGCCTTACAACCACCCATTTAAACCTATCTCGGGTGAGACTGCGTAGTGCATTCTGTGTACTGCATTGCCTTCTGGTTTACCAGAAGGGCCGATAGTTTTAGGCTTTGTTTGTACCTTTAAAGATATGAACCCTAGGTCAGCAACTCAAGCAGTAGGGAAGAGTAGTTCAGAATAGAAAACCAACAAGATCTGAAGTTGGTTATCATCTCCCAACTTCCTCCCAAGATCTGGCCTCAAAAAGGGACCAATATCCCCCAATATTGGCCAAAAATCTTCAATAATGGGCATAAAATCATTAAAAAATCACTATTTTATAGTTGGAAAACCCACTTTAGCAATATAATTGAGATAAGCCCCTTTTTCCTGGCGCGTTACCCTTAAACTCAGTCATATGAGGCCATATGGCCAAGTGTTGGCCCCTAAGGGCTACGCATTGGCCCTTATCCCCTAAAACCAAGTCACATGGCATATAATAATAGAACCACGCCCATAATGCATGCTTGGGATAAGGTCACATCTCCAGTCTCATGCACCAAAGGTGTCAGAGGTTAATCCCTGGAATAATGGTGCCCGCGCCCTTTTCAAAACAGTGATTAGTGGAGTGCTTCAAATGGAGGTCTGTGGTCATATAACAACATAAAACCCGTGGGTTGGTTAGCGCTTATTCCATGGACCCCCGCGACATGTCTTAACTCTGGAGTGGAGTGCCCTTTTAAAAATGGTGGTCATGTGTAGTGGTAAAGCCGCGGGTTGGGGCTAGGCCCCAGCCCCTCTTCCGCCTCCGCTACATTACAACACACTTTATATAAATATAAAAGGACTTGTAATAACAAGCTCCAGCCATGGCACGATGGTTACCAGACCTTTCCCAAGGCATTTTTATACCAAGAGGTCATGAGGTCGAATCCCATGAGCTCCAAAATTTTTAACCAACCATCAAATGATAGGGTGCCACGTGGCAGCCCATTCTTGGGCCACATGGCACCATTAATTTGCCTAATAAGTGCCACTTGTCAACACAATATTGGTCCAACTGTCATCTACCTAGCCAGCATGTTTCCTAGTCAGCAACCAGCCACATCAACGCACATGCCACGTGTCATTGTACGGGCATGCCACATGTCACCCTTTCAATGGTGACACATGTCACCTCCTTGTTGGTCCACCTATACTTGCCACATCAACAGTCCACTATGCCCTTGCCACATCAGATGTACATCCTAATTCCACGTCAGTTGTACGATATCTGCCAATTGTTCTTCCACATCATTTGTACAGTCGTACGACCTGTATAGTCAACTACCACATGGCACTGTATGGACTGTATAGTCAACATTTTTTTGCATGTTTGGAAAAATGAACAGAACGTTATATCAGGAGAATACAATGTCTATTTGAGCCCATTCAAGTTGCGTTGCGTTTGTATCGACGAGGCCTACACGCACATCCATTTTGAAGACATTCTGAAAACTTTGATTTTTAGGCCTTTCTGAGCCCTATCAGGATCCTGGATCCGATTCCAGATCACACCTCCTCACTGAAGGATCTTTTGGTCCCCAAAAGGTTACTGAACAGTCAACAAGCTCGAGATATCCCACCTGGATTGTCCTCTATCTCTGAACTATGTCCTATGCACATGTCTCATCAAGATCAACTGTAACACAATCATGACAACTGATAGCATATTGTTAGCCATTTGAACCTTGTCACATTTTACTGAAGCCACTATCATCCATGTAGACAACATTACTAATGATAGCAACAAAAACATGACTTCAAATGAGCTGATATACTTGTAATATTTGCACGACATGAGCTTGTCTTGAATCAAACTGTGATTGATTTTCCATTCAAGAAGCATTTCTTGTTCTTGCTTAAGATCGATTACTTCATTTGAAACAATTATTGGTTTGTTGCTTGCTTTAACTACCTTCTTTAATTGTTCCATTGTTTGAAGAGTTTTATTTTCTTTAACATAATGAGGATGAACCACATAATCTTGACCTGCTTTGGTTAATTGATATTGATTCTTTGTCCTGTAGAATATTTCCTTAAAATCATATAAGTATGGACTACCTAAGACCATTCCACATTCACTTAGTGGCACTACATCACATTTTACCTCGTACACATACTTAGATGAAATTGCAAATTTGATTGTGCACTACTTTTTTATGTGCATTTGATGATTGTTGCTTATCCATTTAAGTGTGTATGGCTTATGATGCATCTGTTTTTTTAATCCCAATTGGTTAACCAATTCCTCTGAAATTAAGTTAGATTGAGATCCACTATCGATTAATGTATCAAACTTAGTGTGTCGCATGATGACCCTGATGTAAAAAAATTTACTTCTACAATCAATTCCTTCACCAATTTTTCCTTTCATACCAACCAATGAGGCCTTTGATTCGTCACCTGAATCCGATCCCAAGTCTGTCGGTTGTGTTGCCGTTGCAACTATTTTCCTCCCTTTCTTTTCCTTGAACCACTTTGGCCTCTTCTCGAGATGAGACTACCAAAAACGGTCCTCATCATGCCCCTCTTTCTTGCAATGATTGCAAGAGGGTCTTTCTTCCTTTCTTTCCACTAAACTTGACTTCTTTCCATGCCACTTCCTCTTGTCCTCTTTCCTTGAAGATGATTCCCCTAATACACATGTTTTCCCTACTTCAATGTTTGTCGCTTGAAAAGAAACCTCATCAAGGTTAGTGGTTCCAAAGATGAATACAGTGTTTCTAATGTGTGTAGGTAAACCTCCTATATACTTCATAAGTGTTTCTTGTGTATGTAAAGGGATATTTAACATCAATGTCATTTTTCGAAAGTCGTCTGTATACTCTTGCATTGATTGTCCTTTTCTTAGTTTTAAAGCTTGCCATTCAATTAATGATTTTTATTTATAACCCAAAGGATAGAATTGCTTTCTAAGTGCAAAAATGAAATTTTTCCATGATGGAAATACATTACCCACTTGTTGCGTTTCATTTTTCAACTTGCTTTGCCACCAGATGAGAGTTGTGCCTACAAGTCTCAATGATGCCAACTTGATCTGTGTGGCCTCATCCTTGATCTGTTGCACACTGCAACAGAGCTCCATCTGTCTGACCTAATTGTCAAGTCTTTGTGCATTAACTTCACCATCATATATGGGTAACTCAAATTTAACATCAATTTTTAATAATGGCATTTCATTCTTATGTTTATGAACATGTTTCTTTGCATTGGATTTAGAAATTGAACTTGAAGAAGAAGGAGAAGAAGGAGGTGAAGATTGTGGTGAAGGAGGAATTTGAGGATCCTCTCCTTATTCACTTTTTCCCTTTGAAGATTCACCCAAATTTGGTCTTTTCCGTTCCAAGTAATCCTCATACAAAACCTTCATCATCTCTAACATGGAGAAGAATTTTTTTCGAAACTCTTTCTCATCCTGAGAAAGTCCCTCTTTTGATGCCATCTTCTTTCTTTGAGAAGTTCTCTTTCTCAATCCAATCAATGGATTCTCTTCAAAAATTTCTCCTTCACCATGAATTAGCTTTTCCCTGGTTAACATGCAAAACTCAAATCCAAACGTCAACTAGCTCTGATACCACTTGATCCGAAAAGATCTTTTAAATGACTATGGTTGAGTTATTATGCATGTGTTCATTAACCAATTAAGGAATCTTAAAGAAAGAGGAAGAAGATATGAGAAGATATCACGGCCATATAAACATGTACGAAACTTAAATGAAGCAATAAACAACAACAAACCATAACACCAATGTGATAACGAAGTTCGAAAATCTCGCCTACGTCTCCGGGCCTTTGTCTCAATGGGTGAGGCTTTCTTATTTATGTTAAAATCTCAATAAGTAGATCACATCAGTGCCAAAAGGTTACAAAACTGATCTGGTATTGTTATCCCCGATCTTAAGAACCCAACAAAAGAAACGACACTCAAAATGGATGACCGGAGCTCCCAGAAATGGCCCGCAAAGGTGTGCTCCACAACAACTTCCCTGCATAAAAATGGCTTTGGCTTGGCTTTCCTTCAACATAACTCTGCTCTGAATCTCCCTCCATGGCCTCAATAAGGCATGGTTTATATATATCTAAAGTTGGTTATCATCTCCCAACTTCCTCCCAAGATCTGGCTTCAAAAAGGGCCCAATATTCTCCAATATTGGCCAAAAAACTTCAATAACAGGCATAAAATCATTAAAAAATCACTATTCTATAGTTGGAAAACCCACTTTAGCAATATAATTGGGCTAAGACCCTTTTTCCTGATGCGCACACCTTAAACTTAGTCATATGAGGCCATATGGCCAAGCGCCAGCCCTTAAGGGTTGTGCGTTGGCCCTTATCCCCTAAAACCAAGTCATATGGCATATAATAATAGAACTGCGCCCCTAATGCCCGCTTGGGATAAGGTCACAACTCTGGTCGCATGCACCAAAGGTGTCAGAGGTTAAGCCCTAGAGTAATGGTGCTTGTTCCCTTTTCGAAACGGTGATTAGTTAAGCACTTCAAACAGAGGTCTGTGGTCATATAACAACATAAAACTCGTGGGCTGGTTAGCGCATATTCCGTGGACCCCCGCGACGTGGCTTAGCTCTGAAGTGGAGTTCCCTTTTAAAAATGGTGGTTATGTGTAGTGGTAAAGCCGTGGGCTAGGGCTAGGCCCCAGCGCCTCTTCCACCTCTTCTACATTACAAAAAACTTTATATAAATATAAAAGGACTTGTAATAACAAGATCCACCCACGACGTGTTGGTTATTGGACCTTTCCCAAGGCATTGTTATACCAAGAGGTTATGAGGTCAAATCCAATGAGCTCCAAAAATTTTAACCAACCATCAAATGATAGGGTGCCATGTGGCATCGTTTAATTTGCCCGATAAGTGACACTTGTCAACACGAGATTGGTCCAACTATCATCTGCCTAGTCAGCATGCTGCCCAATCAGAAACCAGCCACATCAGCACACATGCCACCTATCATCGTAGGGTGTGCCACGTGTCACCCTTTTAGTGGTGACATGTGTCAGCTCCCCGGTTGGTCCACTTGTACTTGCCACGTCAGCAATCCACTGTGCCCCTGCCACATTAGTTGTACGGCCTATTACCACATCAATTGTACAAAATCTTCCAACTGTGTTGCCACGTCAATTGTAGGGTCGTACGACCTATACTCAGCTGCCACGTGGCATTGAACGGACTGCATTTTTTTGTCTGTTTGGAAAAATGAACAGAACGCGATATCAGGAGCATACGACATTCGTTTGAGCCCGTTCAAGTTACGTTGGGTTTGTATCAACGAGGCCTATGCACATGCCTATTTTGAAGCCATTCTGAGAATTTTGATTTTTAGGCCTTTCTGAGCCCTATTAGGCTCCTGGATCATTTCCCCATGTGTTCCTAAATCTCTTCTTGTTGTCTCTTAGTTCCCCAATCCCCTTAATTAATGGTTGTCTCCTAACTAGGTTTTAGTTAGGTTTGGTTTAAGAGTCTTCTTAGTTAGGTCTCATGTTGTAATTATATCTAAATAAGGATTTCTTTTTAATAATTTCATGCACCCTTGTGCATTCTATCAATTCTTTAGGTCTTTACTTACTATTTCCTAACATTGGATTTCCTTCAAATCTTTACTCATGTCACAATTCAATTAGTCCCTTTATTTAAAATTTATGTTTGGCTTTAATAATTAATACTCTATTGTTTAATTAATTATTTTAATCGAACAAGGTCTAATCATTCCAGTGTTTTCTAGGCCACCTATGTTTATTGACTCAGGTTTCAATTGTGCGACATGCCCTTCAAGATGCATCTCATGCTCCAAGGGTGCCACTCGCGTTGACTTGGTTTTGGAAGTTTGTCCAACCCATTGGAGTCAAAACTCCATTTGGTGGAATTTATGAGAGACTAAGGTCTTATAAGGAATAAGGATTCTTCCTTATTGTGCACCCCTTCGAAATCTACGTGAGTGACTGTCTCATTCTGCCCTCACAGCATCCTGGCCCCCCCAACTAGGTAATCGTTAACCTACAGTTCTGGCCATGGTGGGAGTGTTAGTAGGATGTGAAAGGGATGTTGCCACCCCTCTCCCTCAATATTTGGTTTTATGTGCAAGACCCATTTACTCCTTATGTGAGTCGGATTAGAAAGCATCATCAAGCCTGCATCTACTGACAAAAAAGTGTCAAAAATCCATATATATAAATCATACTAAAATCCATCATACATCATATGTGCATAATAATTAAATACTCAAACAATACAATCCACTTCCTGATTCAATCTGGAGTCCAACAAAACCCTTTGATGCCACCGGCATCCATAACCTGTCATGTGTCCTGCACACTCAAGATGACTTGTCAAAATCACATGTCAACACATATATACATCAATAAAATCAAGCAGCTATAACACCTCAACATCATCATATATAGCCCATAATCTGAATGAAATCACGGTGTTCCATACCCGGATCACTTGCAAGCAAGTGTCCTCAAAGAATAATTCAATAATAGTATGCTCAGTAGAGCAGGATGTTACATTAATAATATGGAATATATTATATGTGTAATATATAATATATATTATATATAATATATATTATATATGTAATATATTATATATGTTACATATATTACATATGCAATATATAATATATATTATATGTTGCATAAATAATACATGTTAAACATATATTATATGTAACATATATTATATGTTAATATAATATATGTTACATATATTATTATATGTAACAACCTCTGTTTCGAAAATAGGGTCGACGTCTATTTCAAAAACGGGGGTCTATGTGGGATAGGAATTGTGTAACATATAATATATGTTACACAATTCCCATCCCACGCAGACCCCAATTTTTGAAACAGACATCGACCCCTATTTTGAAATATAGGTCGACCGAAACCCTGCCACGAGGAGGATATGTGCAACAATTTTTCACAGAGGGCATGAAGGATCCACGACACAACCCGGGGAGGATATCTAGAATGGTTTTTCATAGAGGGCATGGAGGATCTGTGAGGCCACTACACGAGGAGGAGATCTACTTTGGGTTTTCACGCAAGATGGAAGGGAGGATTCACTAGAGTGTTGTGGATGAAATCTAGCAAGAATGGTGAGTTTCGTTATCCCTCTTTTTAGATCTATCAGTAGACCAATAGGTCACTTTTTTCTTGAGATATTTCAATATGTTTTCAAATTGTCTATTGGCCAAAAGACCCAAACTATCTATTGGCCAAAAGATCTTATTACCTTGTCCTTGTGTAATACAAGAAACCACAATGACCACAAGCAAGTGATTATTACTATTGTGAATTAATGGGTACCAATAGAACTTCATTGTAACTAAATTAATAATTATGATGAGCTCAAGTTGACACTTGAATTGGTGATCCAATTTTAGCATTGGTTGCAAAGAAATGTAAGAAAGATGGGCCAATTTCACTTATGTATAAAACCATGGCATATTGATAAAGGTTAAACCATGATCTCTAGGCCAAGAAAATATTTGTGGGCATGCCTGAGAGAAAATCCAAATAGATCACCAACCATAATTAGGGTAAACCACAAGGTGAAGAGTCCCACTATTGTGTCAACCTTGGATGCTCCAAATTGAGAAATCAATCAAATCAAGTATGTACGGGAACCTTAACAATGCCTATTTGGAACATCATGGGACACATTTCCATGCATTAAGCACATCCACTAATACAAGAAGAAATTCATGCTAACTTTAGTGGTGGATGTCAATTGATCAATGTATCCTAATATGGAGTATAAATGAAAATGCCAATGTCGCTTGTGGAAGGGTGGCCTTTGTTTGACTTAGATTTGGCATGAAGAACCATACCTTAGGCATATTAAGGAATGAAAATTGAGTCATATGAAATTTTTTGTTGAAATATTGAATGATATGCCTACTTAGTGTTGTAATATGGAGAAAAGGTTAGATTTCAAAAAAATGATACATATGTGAGGAATAATATTGGGGTTTACAAGGAGATGTAAGCCAAATCTCGTAAAAACATTGATAATAAGAACTAGTGATACACAATTCACAATCATATTTTCATACCTTTTGTTTTATACTTTTCATATTCAATTTTTTATTTAAAAATAGCCATCAATCGATTGGCCAACTATCTATTGGAAAATTGTCTATTGTCCAAATTAAATTATTGAATTCTTTTTCAACACCATCATATTTGCCCATAGATTTGCTTGTTGATTTGCATGGATTTATATCACAACCATCTAAAAAATAGTTTCCCTCATGTGTATTATCATCCCCACCCTCTTGGGTTAAGTATATGCATGTGTGTGCCCCTATATACTCCCTAATATAAAATAGGTTCAATATTTTTTCTTCCCCTCAACCACTATTAAAAATTGTTGGTTAAGACACATGAGATAGCTTTGAAATGATATTTTGTTGAGCCTCTTTTTTCCATTAAAAAATTCTCTATTTGTTGTAGCATATTCTTTGATGCAATATTTCCATAACATTTTGAGGACGTAACCCCTATTTCATTAAATTTGGATTAAAAAGGAAGAATCTAGACTAAGAAACTGTGAATTTGAATTCTGAAAGTGTCAATATCGACCTTTATAAAGTGTGAAATTGGGTTCTAAGAGTGGAAAGATTGAAGAGAAGCAATAAAATAAAAACAAGAAACAATAGTGACTGTATTCTAGAACTGTATTTTATAATAAATATTTAATGTAGCATCACTCAAATAAAGTTGCATTCCTCAGTACCACTCCCACTCTCAACATTATGCTCCATGTGTTCTTGTTATGCTTTAATAGTTGCAATGCCATTCTCATTTATTTTTATTTTCTCTCATGTCTATCCTACCCTTGGTGACCATGCCCATATGATGGTATTAACATCAATGAACACAATTTTCTTCCAAACCAACAACCCATTTTTGGTTTTGCTTAAATAGTTTTTATACAATTATTTGTTAACCTTTGATGTTCCAGATGGATTCCACCATTGAAAATTTACTTTGAAAGACTCGATAGTAGCATATGGATCTCGTTAAACACTTTCATTTTCCATATTCAACCATATCGCACAATATTTCTTTCATGATTGTACTATGAGCATTTGTTCCTATATAACCTCATCATTTGGAGAGAATGGATATCTAGGCTTGTTGCATAGAGGCCCAACATAGAAATCCTCAATTATGGGGACATTTTCCCTCAAGAACACTTCCATAAATTCATGTGAATACTTTAAAGGAGCATTATTTTTATTTCCTGCACTATTGATGGAAAAAATTTTATTGTTGAGGCTTGATGCTCTAAAAGAGAGTGTCTGAAGCTTTATATATGGTCTCCCAATAAATTATCTTTGGATGATAATATTGTTCCCCTCTATTATCAATCCCTTTCTTCCATAATGAAATACATGTTTCTCATCCCTTTTTTATTTCATCCATATCATAAGGTTTCCTTATCAGAAACCCTATGTTAAACATACCTAAGTAAGGTAAGAAGGGGAATTGTGTTCGATAGGGATATAAGAATTGGCTACCCACTACATCTATTCATCATTGAAATTTTCATCCATGGGTTGACTCATCCCTATCATAGCAAGGCCCTATAGATGATGGGATACTACATATTTAGGTATTTACTCGTTATTAAAGATCCATAAATGGTAGGCCCATGGAAGCTCTTCTATTTTACCAAGATAGATATTCATTGCAAAATAAGAAATGTTAAAGTCTCTGCAATTACTCTCGACCCGAAATCAAGCTTCTCCAATGTGAATTCATTACCATGAAGAAATGGCTTTGTGTAAATCTGGTTTCACTGCTCAGTTTAATTGGTTGTGGTGCCAAGTCCAATGCCCAACAACATTGTAGGAAAACTATATTCTACATCAAATGTTCAAACCCAACAATTGATAATCACCCATTTGGACATTCATTACATTTAGTCAAAGAAATAAGCAAGATGTTTGGTGCTTTGTTCTTATCATTTCCATTTCCATTTCAATCATATTGTCGCTAACTACATTTTCTCATTTGATGGAGTGTAGGTACAACTAAAGAGGTACCTATCATACCTATCATCCTCAAGTGAGGGAATTTCTGAAGGGATGGGGGGAAATGTTACGACATCCAACACATCTAACAGGGAAAGGTCAACTAGAGGTGAAAAGGTCAGAAGAAAATTTCGTAGGCACATGGAATTATTTCTTGCTTAAGGAGGTTCATGTTCATATGATGATGATATCATAGGTGATGTTGAGGTTCCTTTGAGGTAAAAACATCTACTAATATCATGGGTACCCAATGAACTTCCTCAGTTGGACACTGGCTTATGTGTCAATGAGAGGATTTATCACATTGCTCCATCACCCATACATATGGTCTGGACCTATTATCCATGGATGGCATAAAGGTGAAATATGATTACTTGTTGAATTTATGGATTATGTTGGACCATGTTACAACTATGGAGATTGGTTGAGGTTGGTCTGATATATGTCAAGTATGCGGAGATATGCAATCATTGAAAATTACGTACAGCTAAAAGACAGTGATCACAATAAAGGATCGATGGTGTATATTGCTGGAAGGATAATGGCGTCAGGCAATATTGTAGGGCATATTAACAGTACAAGACCAGGGATGACAAGAAAGCAACCCAATTGTATATTTGAGGGGCGTGAAGGAAATCAAATATATGTATGTGCAGTGAAAACAATAGTTGCAGGGGAAGAGTTGTTGATCGATTACGATTTGAATCGAATCAATGGAAGCACTAGTATTATGGGGGTAAACATGTTCTACCAATATACCAAACCTGTAATTAATGTTTTCTTTTTTATATCTGAAACATACATTTTAATAGCTCATGCTTCTTATATTATTTTCTTATAACATTCTAAATTTTCATGCATCTTATAATGTGGCAGTGTGATCGTGGGAAGGCACAGACTAGCTTGAGGCAGGTATAACAATGACTTTCATATCAATTCTTGCTTAGAATAATTTAATTAGCATGTTTGTTTGTTGACGTATAATAGAAAACCGTCAGAGCAGGATGATCTGTTGAATGAAATATATTATTTCGTTAACCCAGTGGAAACAATTAAAAAGGCCTTGAAAAAGGAAAATATTGAATACATTGAATTGGCTAAGTCTAAGACACTTACAAAGGAGGGAAAAAAAGGATCGAAATTTTAAGACATGATATAGAACAATTTGGGGTAAGCACAGTTTAAAAAAAAGGATTATTTCAGACATAAAATGTTTTATGAATTTTTTGTATGTTACCATTATATGAGAAATACTCTAAAATTTTATTTCTATAGGAAATTTTCCATTCGTTGATTGGGGAACAACCTGCTCATGGGGACGTTGTTGGTGGCAGTGATGCACAAACCTCACAATGTCCCAACATGAGCCACATACCTACAAGGCTATTTGTCTCTCTGTATGTGGCTCAGAGGACTGAAACTCTTGGGGGGCATGAGACGCCCCCATCGCACACGCTAGACCATGCTCATGAGGGTATATAGGGTGAATCTCATGAGGATATTGGTTTTGCACAGCCATATCAACATTGTTATCCTGGGGCAACACGTGTTCAAATATCGGGAACACTCTCCATCAACTTGTTAGTGGACAAAAACTTGATTCCCTTGAAGATACAACAAATCCTAGGTATTTTTTAATATGTTAAATAGTTCCTACCATTTGATTGAAACCTACATTTTTCATATTATTTTAATATAATTATCATATCATTTTTCAGGAAACAATATTTTTTATAGGACCTTGCATGAAAAGGATCTAGAGATATTCAGGCCCACCATTTGCACACGGTGGAATTCCTGGAATAAATATTTGAAAAAGAATATTATAGACCATATCGTTGGCTTGTTTGGTGATATATTCAACAAGAATGAAACCACCTCGAGGGTCGATACATATTTTAAATATGTCAGATATCAATATAGGGTTCAATTGAAAAAAAAACCTAAGTATGATCATCCTCTGGCCATTCCCTAGAGGGAATGGAAGAATATATAGGAGTACGCTAAGGAGAGCGCATTGAGAAGTGAAGGAAAGACACCACCTGGCCCTGGAAGGTAATATATGATAGCTTGAATTGAATATGTTGAATTTTGTTTAATTCTATAGAAAAAATCATGATATATTATAACATACTTGAAACTTTCCGTAGGCTCCCAGACACAACAAAAGAAAAAAAGGAAATATTAGATAAACATGGACAACACAAACTTGGCCAAGGTGGTTACTTGAGATTAAAAGATATAATTGTAAGTACCAAATACTTTATTCATATTATACAATATATCATCATGCAAATGTTATCTAATTGCAGCCAGTAAGCAAAAATACATATTTTATGCCATGCAATGCAGGGCAATAAATTTAAGAGTGTCGCCACAAAAGAAGACTGGATGCTCGGCTTCAAGGTCATATTTCAATTTGTGATGGAAAATTGACAAAGGAAGGGATCAGAGACACAATCTGACCTTTCAAATGAGTTAGTAAATAAAATGAAAAAATTGTAGTTGTTGATTACTTGTCCAATATATTGACAATTGATTTAACCCATCAATTAATTATGTCTCTATTTCTTTTAAGCAGGCAAGAAACACCGGTTCATTTGACTGTGGTGGACAACAACACCATGATACTAGTGGTTCACAAAACCATGATCACGGTATGACTATATTTAAAATAAAATGTATAATATAATGATTATTAATATTTCTCTTAGATGGTGTACCTATAACCTTTCTTGTTTCAATGGCAGAGCATGTAGATGAGGGTGCTTGGAGAGGAGAGGAACCAATGACAATCCAACCAATGGTATCCACTACTCCTCCAAGTAAAACACATAGTAATGATATTTGTACTAATGAAACATTGCTATGAATAATAACTAACCATGTCCTTTTAATATTTTTTGTTATTGTATTGGATGCCCATGTAGTGCATCAACGTCCACGTCCTGCTACTAGAAGTAGTAGAATGCTTGAGATGACCCATCACCTTCCAACAGCAGAACAAGACCCAATAGTTGAAGGGTAGGATTGAGACGATATTGATGATGATACACTCATGAGTTTTATGAAAACGAAGAAACAAAAAAATAATTGATTGTACATATTTTCAAGAAAAAATTTATTAATATAAATTATTAACTGTACAATTTTTTGTTTTGCTAGTTGTGCGTGGAACTTATATGTTCTGAATGCATGTAACTTATTGATTTCATTTACCTTTAATTATTTTTTTCTGCTTGTTATGCATGATTGGGTATGGGGAATTGAGAGTGATGTGAGAGGGGGGGAGGGACCAAACAATCTTCTACCTTCATGTGGTTGGTCCTGTTTAGTAGAGAATAAATTATTCTTGAAACCAAAAGGAGCTCATTCATGAGGTATTCCCCTTTAGTATTTCTACAGCATCATATGTCTTTAATTATTATTCAGCCATATAATGTTTAATTCTCTTTTTCAAATACAAGCTCATTGATGTATATTTATTATTCAATCCTTTAACCTATTATTATATTTGAAAAATGCAGGTCTGAAGGGCGGTCACTTCCCGATTGCAAGTAACATCATGTATATTTAGTCTTATCATGTCATGATTTTACGTTTTTTACCTATTGAAGCATCAAGTATGTTTTTCTAAACTAATGCAATTTTTGGTTAATTGTATAGGTATGTAGTGGGACAATATCCAATATTTTTTAGGGCACATTTGAAATTTTTTAAAACTGTCATCAACAAGATTTTTGAATTCATACACGGGACTCACCTTGAAGTGCGGGTGAAATATCCTTAGCTTGCAATCCAAACTAGTTCTGAAAAGGGTGATTTTCATTTGGTTATTTTTCATCATGAAGTAGCATTATTTGAAAGCACCTCCCTAGATCAAGTCCTTCCGTGTACCCTCGTTATTGAACGCAATCTAGAAAAGAGCCCATGCTTCCTTTTTCCCCATAACCATATCCCTATTCTTTCCCAAAACCCTCGTCCTTCTTACTCTCCCTATGCACATCCTTATAACAACAATGTCGCCAACTCTGCATCCTTTCACACCCTCCCCTCCCCCCAATCAGTGCCACTATCATAAAAATGCAAACTATGATGCTACATATTGTAGGTTCTTACAATTCCAAGCCACCTCTACCACCTTATCAGTTTAGGAGCATGCCATTTCATTTTCCAATTCATCTCCATATCTTGACCCATATTCTCAACGATAAATTATTCGCATCTCTACCCAACCCTAATATAGAATACCCTTCCTTACTCTTAAGACTAAATAAAATTATTCGCACTCTCTGGATATCCTTTTTACTAATAATTGTAAAGTGAAAGACCAACTAGCCATGATCATCATCAACAATGCAGCCAAAATAATCTCATATCCGAAGACCCTGTAGGTCATCTTCAGCTCCCCATCCTTTGTTTGACCTGAAGATATAGACTTTGTTTGTTAACCATCCTATGTTATCAGGTATTTCTACGAATCTACAATCAGGTATTTATTATTGATTTAGCCTAGATATAATGAGGAAAATCATGAAACAGGTTGGCATTGTTGGCATTCAACCTTCCAATGTAGGAGTTATGATTCTAGAAATGCCATGAAATCTAGCCAAGCAGGCCATTTTTGTTCCAATTCAATTGTTCCTAATTAATGCTTTCTTGGATGAGGTTAGTAAGAATTTTTTATATTTTAATTATTCTTTTTATATTTTCATTGATTATGTATATAATTACATTTTACATGTATACGGTAAACACAATTGAAAAGTATTTATAAGTATCTAATTGTTCATCATGTACAACTCCTACAAGATAATACTCCTACATAAAGGTGGTAGGATACACACCCTCCTACAATAGTTGATGTGGTGGTTGAAATAATGTGTTCCATTTGGGCACCTCACACAGGTATTGAGTGGTATGGACTTGAGTTTTCCCCCCTCTATGAACTAAAGTTATAAGTCAAAAACATGTATAACTATAACCATAAATAAATTACAATAATTATATATGTCATTTAATTTGACCCTAATTAAGTGCAATGCCAACATTGATTGGGGTATGAGACATTGGAACCATGTGCTTTATTAATTCATCAATCTTAGTACATGTATTGTTCTTTATTTGATTATTAATAACATCTATGACTTATGACTTCTTGTAAACACTATGAATAGTTTATTCTAATGAAGGGACACTCTCTTCATTTATTCTCTTCTAGCTAAAGTAGTAAAATATTGGAATTGATTAATACAAGTGTTTGAATATCCTTGCTACATGTTATTTATTGTATACTAGAACTCATAGTTGAAATAATGTAGAAGTATCTTATTAGGTTTTATTTCATTTGTTCCTTTTGATTTGAGTACTAAAAAATTATCTACGTATTCATCGAATACCATGCCCTTTATTGAATTGTGCATGTCTCATATGAGTTGTGGTTGACACATTTAGCAAGGGGTTTAGAAATTTCATTAAAGTAGTTTAATCCATTTGATTGTCCATGTACTTAGTTCATTTATGAAATGTTGAAGTGCATATTGTAAGTTATTTGCATCTTCATTTTGTATGTGTTTTTATTTAAAATCCAACTCCCTCTTACCAAGCCATGTTTAGATGTCAACTTCATCATTTAATTTATATTATGATATCATCATTTATATTAGGATATATTCATTTATAATATGTATGCCAACTTTGAAATTTTTTCTTTTCTTTCCTCTATAGATTCATCTTCATCCTTTAATTTATGATGTGAATGGTATTGAACATGAAAATAAAGATGACTAAAGAGGTGTGAGGGTTCATTATTGTGAAGTAAGTAATAATAAGAATTACCTTCACTCAATTCAAACATTTCTTCTTAGGTTTGTCTTACATACCTTCTTATCTTTCTCAATGGTTATTCCAAAACCATTTGATGTCACCTTTAATTGTGTTGAGTACTTCGTATTAAAACACATCTATGGTTATATACACATTGTTGATTATTATTTTTCCATCACCATTGTTATCTTATTATTTTTCCTTCATAATTATTGGATT
This sequence comes from Picea engelmannii, assembly GCA_009831015.1. Lineage (NCBI taxonomy): Eukaryota > Viridiplantae > Streptophyta > Pinopsida > Pinales > Pinaceae > Picea > Picea engelmannii. The sequence continues at coordinate 110,655 of ML784807.1, forward strand.
GAAAGTTTGTGATATGATAACACTCATACTGATCCTATATACAAATTGACACACTACCCAAATCTCAACTAGACTAGCCAATGTCCTACAAGAGGAATGACTAGTAGAATGGCCTTCCAAATAATAGACACATTGTGGATATTCTTGGATGGGATTTTGATACAATATTTAATAGTAGAGGAATAGCTATGTTTTTTTAATTATGACAAGTAGTTCCAAAGCCCATCTCTAGGAATGATTTTTTTGTTAAACATTGTTCGTTGGTGTGTAATTGTGGGCTACTTGTCAATGCACCAGATGCATGTGTGTTCATCAAATAAGCACAAATCACAATCCTGCATCCAATGTGAGATTATGTGGGAGACAACAATGCACCCAGTGTGAAGTTTTCTAAGAAATAGTTATGTTCTCGTAGCACACAAAAGAGTGAAAAATGTGCATTTAAGGTAAAGATACTTGACTAACATGGACGAGTGATTGGGTATGTAGGCATACAAAACAATAACCCATTGGAGAGATATGGATTTTGATGCAATTTAGAACAAGATATATTGATATTAGGTGGTGTGGATATTACTTGCATGCCACCGGTTACTCAAGTTCCTTGATAACCTACTGATGTGAGTAGATTCCCTCATCCTCTCCACGATTGTGGAGTATTTAGATGCATATGCAAAGGCATTCATAGTACATATAGAGAACATTGAGCTCACCATGTAGTATTTCTACTTCTTCATGGACCAGTTGATGTACAAAGTTGTCAGCGACAACCTACCTATGAGGTATTCTGACAAGGATTTGGATTACTTCATTGATATACATTGTATGGATGGGTTAGTTGTGCATGATGGAGTGATCCACCTTAATTATATATAGAGGTTGGATATATGGGTGTAACTTCTGGAATGGTGTGAGTCATGGAATTGTATGTACCACATCAAATCTCGTGCATTTATATGATACTACAAAGATAATTCTTCATGGTACCTACTTTGGGTGGGCGTAGATGTTTTTTATTGCGACGAGGAGACATATTACCACTTACAAATATGTAGGTGGTGGTGAATTTACCTTTGGGACATTTATTTGTTTGTTTCTCGTTGAGAGGATCTTGACTCTTCAATCCCACCATGTCATTCAATATGTAGGAACATAGGAGCCTTGTATGAGATGATTTGGTGAGCTAATGAGGAGAGGGGGAGGTGGTGTAGTGGGAATTTCCTTCTAGGGACAATATATTTTCCCATTGATGAAAAATCCTAGTTTAGATCATGGATTACCCTTATGTGGGTGTGGACTATAGGGGAGACCTAGAACTCCCTCACCCTCTAGGTCATGCATGGGGACCCTAGCTTACATAATAATTCATGTTTGGTTTTTCTTATTATGTTTACTTACTAGCATAGATGGTAGCTAGGTTTTATATGATACACATGACTTCCACACCTCAAGTTTTTTGTATGTGCATATATAGCACTAGTGAGGTCGGTAGGCCTCCAATGATGGTAAGGTTGAGTTGATAATATTCATGGCCATATTGACTAGTTACTAGAAGGAATAACTAATAAGGGATGACAACACCTGGATGAGGTGTTGATTGAGGAGTTATTTGGAGTACTAGGTGAGTGGAACCCAATTATGAGGATTACCATTGTAGGCTAGGGGACGAGGGACCTAGATAGAATTTCTTTACCTCTGATATCTTGAGACACCTCGTCTTGGGATGATGATGATGACTAGGTAGTTAGTTATATTATCAATTTCCCCTTGCTATATTGTGTAGTATTGGGCATGTATCACAATTTTTCAAAGCATGGAATCTAATGTAAAATCTTTTTATTTAATGGCACACACACTCACATGCATTGATGATTTTTATTAATGGGCCTTATGAATGAAAAATGAAATGATAGGTTTTTTATTAATTTTTTTATTTGTCAATGGTTGTGATGGTTTTCATGCTTATCTATATGTATAGTTCTCTTTCATATTCATGAGGAATGTATTAAATGCCAATCTAGAATTTGATTTACAGTATGATCTACAAAGTTATTGAGAATTATTTCCCAAATAACACTTGATTATCTAAGGGTCATTCCATAAAGATTCAAACTTCCCATGAACAAAATTATCATCAGCTTGATTGTAGACTAGGTATAGATCACATTCATGAAATGAGCGGAGGTGAACATGCCTATATTATTGAGTATGGGAGTGTTTTTTCTTGGCCTCATTATTTTGTAAGGTTTGTGATGATCCTCGTCAACTTAATCCAATGCTACTAGTCCTATTCCAAGATGAAGGTGTTTGGTAAAAGTTCAATGACTATATGGATAGAAGGGATTTCACACTTGATAGGTAAAACCACCTCTACACCATGGATAGGATGAAAAGGTGTAAATTTGGTGGTAGTATTAATTGAAGTCCTATAATACAACAAAGTAGAAAATATTATGTGATGCCAATTAGATTTGTGCTTATCAAAAGTTTGTTGGAGCATGGTTTTAAGGATTTTAAGGACAGCCTCAACTTGGCCATTTCCCAATGGATAATAAGGTGATGACAATTGGTGCTCAAATTCTAAATGGCTAGTTATATTTCACCAAAATTTGTCCTCAAAATGTGTACCATGATTAGAAACTAATTATTTTGGGACATCAAATTGAGTGATAATGTGATTAAAGAAAAAATAAGTGGTTGTGGCTACCATGTTATTGAATGTTAGCATGGATTTTTTCCACATCGTAAAACAATAAATGAAAACAATGATGTACGTATTCCCATCAATAGACATAAGTAAAAAATCCATAAATTAAATCCCCCAATTACAAAAGGGACCAATAGAAATTATATGGTGAAGAGGAGTTAGATGAGATTTCACCTTAGGGGAAAAAAATTGGCAATCATGACATCATTTATTGGATGCTATTGAAAAATAAGGTAGGTCAAAAATACATAGCCCTAACAATATTTTGGGTGGTATTCATTCCATAGAGGTGGCCACCACAACTACCACTATGATATTTATTCAATACCTTCTTAGTCTCTTCGAGGGTGAGACAATGACACAAAATGGTATTGACTCTTCACCATTGGAGGACATCAAAAATGAGAAGATATTGAGGAGCTTGATGGTGAATGGACATTGATCATCATGTGACAAATGAAAATCATATTTTTTAGTGTGGAAATAAATTAAGGTATCACCATACTAAGGATGATCTAAGGAAATAGTGAACAAGTGTTAATAAAGAAATTTATAATTAAGAGGAGGATCTGCTAGTCTTATCGATAGGTCAAAAAAAATTCATCTAGGGCTGTAGATTTCTTATTCTTTGGGGAAGAAAATTCAATATCAAACTTCTAAAGGATTACAATCCAGTGAGTTAATTTTACATTAATGACTCACTGACTTGAGAGGTATAACATGGGATTATCATTTGTAACTACCTTGTCTTTCTCATCAAGATGCAATGACACAAACTCTATCTTGAAAATATGACAACTAAGGAGAACTTGTAGTCATGGTTAAAAGATAAAAAAAAAGGACCGAAATGATTTTTTCTCACATAACAGTTGGCAGTTGACATGTTGATTGAATACCATAATGCATTGATGTAAATCACTCAACAGTCAATGAATGGATGGATTTGGTATAGGGATGAATTGATAAGTATGGTAATATCTATATAGAGATATGTTAAGAACCAAACATCAATATAGCATAGAAAAACCTCAGGAAAAGTACTCAACGCCTTGAAAAAGAGATAATTTCAGATAATAAGCCTCTTCGAGGGGGCACCCTCCTTTTACCCCACTTAAATGTTCAAGTACAAGATGAT
>ML784807.1:119933-137464 GCA_009831015.1 Picea engelmannii
GGCTTAAAGCCAACATAAATAAAATAACATTACTAATCTAATATGCCCCAATTAAGGGGTAATAAATAACATTACTAATCTAATATGCCCCAATTAAGGGGTAATGAGCCAATATTAGGGCTTAACAAGATATAATCTTAATTATATACACTTATAAGCTTGTTCCACATTGCAACATTTCTCCTTATTTATAATATGAATGCTAACTAACAGTAAATCGATGCAAATAAATATGGAATGACCGGAAAAAGGGAGAAAACAAATCAACTTTTTGGGTTGTGTGGTCAAGGTTAATGTCTTCCACTCATATCATTATAGTTCTAGATTGTACTAAGGCTTAAATTAACATGTTAAATGTTATTTAAACATTTATGGTATTCATTCATGTGGTTTCATTTTAAACCTACAACATTATGCTACATATATTTATATATTTTTTAAAAATTATATAAATTCGTCGAACTATCGACAAACTCGATTGTCAATATTTCAACACACAGGGCCTAAGAAAATCATCAGAGATATAGTAGCATCATCATCACTTCATTGAAATTTTTCCAACATTTTGTCGATAGTTCGACGAACAAGGCATAGAGAAAACTTTTAGAAATACAACATCGTCACTGCTTCGTCGAAATTTTGTCAAAGTTTCACGGGATGTTTGCTACCTGTTTGTCGCTATTTCATCAAACCATTATCACATGTGCGTCGATATTGCAATGAAAAAGTGACGATCAAGTGATGATAGTGGTCCAAATGGATTATGCAAACTTTGTCACTATTACGACGATCTAGTTCGTTAGTATTGTGACAAACTTGTGAAGGTCGTAATTGTGATGAAGAAAACATGAAAAAAAAGGATAGTTCCCTTCGTCGTACTTGGGACGATGTGGCGTCGAACATGCATCGGTAAATTGCCAGAAAAAGGACACAATGTACTAGTGCTAAGTACCTGTGAGTGGGAAGTTCTTGCGGTACCTGACGTCAACGCTTGATCGTCATTTCAACTCCTTTGAAGGGTTCTCGTCTTAACGAGGGTACTTGCACCTTAGGTGAACATTACAAGTAGGTTATTGTAACTATCTCTTGTTCCTTCATTAATTGATATTGAGACTTAATCAACCCATATCGGTCTCCAAAAGTTCCTTTGACGAGATCTTCATTGCAATCGGACTCGGGACCTAACTAACCTGGGATGAGACTTATAAGAGTATTTTATTTGTTGATTCCTCTTAGGAATTGTGTATTTGTGTGTTCTCTAGTTGATTTTTAGTTAGCCTTAGGTTGTCTGTGTCTTACCACTTTTGAGTATTTGATCCAAAGTGGTTGACCAATTTCTCTATTGGTCTACAAGGACCCATAGTCTTTCTCTTGAAAGTGTGGAGCCTCAAAAGTGCAGTTTGAACAACACTGTTTTGCGAGAGCCAGTTGAAGAGACCAAAGTTGCATTAAAGAGTCCTGCAAGGGAGGACCATGTGAAATAAGACTGTTATGTCTAAACTTCTCTAAGATACCAACCAAGGAACCCCTTCCCAAGGGGATTATTGTTCTTTTCCTTTCTTTGGAAACGTTGGTGCCCCCATGATGGCCACTTTAAATATTCTTAGATTGACTGTAGGACTACCGGTTTGACTATGGACCACTCCAAATGTTCCAAATGCTCCTAGGGATTCTCAGATAAGAACCTTATGTCAAGGGAATGAAATTGATGTTGATCATTTACCTTCTTCATCGGTGAAATATAATCCTCCTCCTTTTGTTTCATGTGGTGAAAGTCTAGATACTAGTAACCATAAGTCTAAAAGGAATAGAAAGAGTAAGAAGAAAAAGAAGAAGCAAATACAAGGGAAAAGACACCAATCGTTGCAATTCATGCTAGAGATATGCAACCAACCACCACGAGTAGTGATGGGGGAAACCAATCAGCCACTACAAGTCATGCTAAGAGTGAGAATCTAGTCACTCCAAGTCATATTGGAGATACGCAACCAACCGATGCAAGTCATGTTGGGGGAACCAACCATCCACTGCAAGTCATGCTAGGAGTGAGAATATAGTCATTGTAGTTCATACTAGATAATGGAAGCTAGTCACTACAATTCATGTTGGTGATAAGAAACCATCCATTGTGAGTCATGTTGGGGTAAATCCATCAACCAATTGAAGTCATGTTGGTGGCATTGATGTTGCTAAAAAAAATAGATGAATAGGATGCAAGCTTGAGTTACCTTTTAAAATTTGCAAGGGAGATCACCTTACTTATCTATGCCCCGTTATTCTAGAGGTACAAAGAGTGTGGTCCCTATCTCAAGGCCCTTATTCTCCTGAATAACCTTTAGTTTCCCAACAACCTATTCAATCATTGGTTAATGAAGTGGTTGAGCCAATGCAATCTTCAATCTATCCCACTCTTCTTTTGGATTGTGATGTGTCTACTGACCATGTTCTCTCACAACCTATTCAACCAATATTTTATGAAGTGGTAAAGTCGATGCAATCTTTGGTTGATCCCACTCTTCTCTTGGAGAGTGACAAGTCTACCAAAGTGGTTTAGTTGATGCAATATTTGGTTGATGCCACTCTTATTTTAGTAAGTGATGTGTCTATCAACCATGTCTTCATCATTTCTAGTTCAAAACCTTCTAAGCAAGGGGGAATTCCACTCACTTCAATCATGCTCCCTCCAAGTTTGAGGATGGTTTCCTTTTATTGGAATAATCTTGTTGAGCTTCACCTTCCTTCTTCTACACCCTTCCAAAGAAGGGTTGAAGTTAATTCAACAAAAATTTAATGATGTACAATAGATGAAGGAGACTCTCCAATAATTTTGTCATCCTTGGCTTAGCAAGCTCTGGGTTCTCCAAAGATTATGTCAATTACCATTTAGTTTTTGGATTTTGACAGAAGACCTAGTGAATATTTGGGGATTATTCCTTATTTTTCTATCACATTAGTTGGGAAGACTTGATCCGGATTATTTTCGGCACGAAATGAGAGCGAAGATATAATAAAGAAATGCACAAAGATATTGCAGATATTCAATAATATAACAGAAATGTATCATAGATGCAACCATAAACACAGATATATAGTAAGACATGATTTCTATTAATCAGAGAAATGTACAGAGACTGTAAAAATACAAAGTGAAAGACTCGCTAGAATGGTGGCAGCTTATCTCTGAGAAGAGATGTGACGGCTACTCGCATTCGCAAGAAGCTGATTACAATGAAGCTCTGAAGGCCCTTTTACAATAAACAGGAATGCCAAAATTCCTAGACATCCAAAAACCTAACCCTAGGAGATAAGGCGCCAAAAGTCATGTGGGCCCCGTTTGGGTAAGTTAGTACATCAACTTCCCGGGGCCGTAACTTTTTCATATGATCTCCGTTTTAGGCGTATGATAGCTCGTTGGAAAGGTATCGTCGAGGAGATTAATTTTGGGGGATCAATCATGCCTTTAGATATCATTGAGAACCTAGATCTCAAAAAACCTTCATTTAGGCCCTCAAAATGGCCCCGGAAGTTAAAACCTGCTAAAAATAGTAAATTGCCAAAATTGCCAGAAAGTTGTTTTGAGCCAGTTGGAAAAGGTGGGTGGCCACTGATATCCACCTAGATCAATCCTCCATACTTAGGAAGAAATGGTCTCCATTGCATTGGGTTCCCGGGGGAGAAGGAAAAGCGTTTGTTGAATCTGCATCTTGGTGAGCTGCTTGTCTTGCTGGAGACATCGCACTGCTCAGTTTGTGGAAGTCTATCAAGAACCTGTTGAGGTTGAGGTTGTTCAACAAGTCAAGATACATGAGAGGAAGGTGTGCAGAAGGAATCTTTGTGCTTTGCTGCAACCTTGTCGACCTGTTTTTGTTGGATAGAAGGTGCTTGGGGCAAGGCTGTAGTGGTTGCAGTGTCCTTTTGTTCTCCTTTTGAATAGATTGTGAAGAATATGAATTTTGCAGTATGAGATACTACCTTGCGACACTTTTTAGGTTGAACAGTAGTCGAAACTACCTCTGGTATTCTATAGAGATGACCCCCCAAAGTAACAATGACACTACGGGGTCGAGACTCATAAACAACATGGCATCTCCACATATATGGTTGGCCCAAGAGCACATCACAGACATAGAGTGGGGAAACATCACATAATACCTCATCCTTGAAGGGTTGGATGTCGTATTATAATCGACATTGTTGGCTGACATGGAGATCTCGTCCTTGGCGAAGCCACCCAATGTTGTATGGCTGCAGGTGTGGTGTTGTCGACGATCCCAACTATTTGATGACCTTTGCTGAGATGAGGTTCTTCTGGCTTCCGCTATCAACAATAAAATGCAGTGGGGTTCCCTTCACCCACATATGTGAATGGAAAAGGTGCTCCCCTTCTTCAGGATCTGTTGGTTCTTCTGGTTGAATTGTTGTGGTCGCGACAATAGCAGTGGAGTCTACGTCGATGATCTGTCTTTTACCATTATTTTCAGAATCAGATTTTGAATCAAGGTTTGGCTCCTTATCTTTGATCTCGGACACCAATGACTGTTTTGAGTGACATTCATCGGTGTTGTGCCAAGGGATTTTGTGGAACTTGCACCATTTTTCGGTGTCCTTCTTTGTCTTCCCGTGACCCTTCTTTTCCTGTGTCTTGGACTGGTTTTTGGGAGACTGTTTGTTTGGGCCGTCTTTGTCATACTTTGGTTGTTGCGGATTTGCAGACCCAAATTCTCATTTGTTCTGGTGCTTAAATTTCTGCTCAATTTTAACAGCATATCAATAAGCAGCACCGAGTGATGAGATGTCCAGAAAATCCATTTCAGTTTGGATGTATCTGTGTAGAGCCCCACGATATTTCAAAACCAAATGTCACTCGGAGTCTTTGATACCCATCTTGGTGCACAAGGTATGGAAGGTATTGGTGAACTCTGAAACTGCTTGGCCCCTCTCTTGTCATAGTGTGGTCCGTCTCATGTACTGGTCCTCATAGTTTCCAATAGGGTAATATTATTCTTTTACCGCATCCATGAAAAAATCCCAGGTGGGATCGGCCCCATATATTCCAGACTCCTCTGTGGAAATTTGCTCCCAGTAAGTTTCCCACCAATGTTTGACATGAGGGAGAGCTTTGAGGAGTGCAAAGGTGATCTTTTCTTTGTCGAAAAAATTGTGAACAGAGAAATAACCTTCTAGCAAAGTTAACCATTTGTCTAGGGCTTCTGCATCTATCTGTCCTTCAAATACAAGAATATCAAAATTAACTTGTACCTTGAAAGGCGAGGTGCCTCCAAAGTGGCCGCTTGATGAATATGCGCCTGATGCTATCGGCAGGCGTTGAAGGATGTGGGCAAAATTCTCCATCATTTCGTCCCTTTGTCACGTGAGAGCTTGCTCAAGCAACAGATTGATAGGATCGTCTGCTCCGTCGTTTTTCTTTTCTTCCGCCATTGAGGGTTTATTGGGTGTATGAGAGTGATTGTCTTCAAGAGAGACAAGCTCGAGACCCAACTTTCTATACTCGGACCTCATCGGGGAAATGCACTGAAAAAACGATCAAGAGCAGCCTGCTCTGATACCACTGATCCGGATTATTTTCGGCACGAAATGAGAGCGGAGATATAATAAAGAAATGCACAAAGATATTGCAGATATTCAATAATATAACAAAAATGTATCAGATATGCAACCATAAACACAGATATATAGTAATACACGATTTCTATTAATCAAATAAATGTATAGAGATTGTAAAAATACAGAGTGAAAGACTCGCTAGAATGGTGGCAGCTTATCTCTGAGAAGAGATGTGACGGCTACTCGCATTCGCAAGAAGATGATTACAATGAGGCTCTGAAGGCCCTTTTACAATAAACGGGAATGCCAAAATTCCTAGACATCCAAAAACCTAACCCTAGGAGATGAAGCGCCAAAAGTCATTTGGGCCCCGTTTGGGTAAGTTAGTACATCAACTTCCCGGGGCCGTAACTTTTGCATACGATCTCCGTTTTAGGCGTATGATAGCTCATTGGAAAGGTTTCATCGAGGATATTCATTTTGGGGGTAAATTATGCCTTTGGGTATCATTGAGAACCTCAATCTCAAAAAACCTTCATTTAGGCCCTCAAAATGGCCCCGGAAGTTAAAACCTGCTAAAAATAGTAAATTGCCAAAATTGCCAGAAAGTTGTTTTGAGTCGGTTGGAAAAGGTGGGTGGCCACCGATATCCACCTAGATAAAGACTATACTATCCAATAATGGTGTAAGGCTCATTAAACTTCAATATTATTCTTGAGCATGATTATGTATATGTTATGAATGCTATGATGTCAATGTTTTTTTGGTAATGCATTTTCCTCACAATGGAAGCATTGTCACTATTGATAACCATGCATATGATAATCACCATACTAATTCGAATTTATATCAAGCTACCCATTTGTATGTTCTTATTATTCAAGTGGACTCTACCCCACCACAGGTGAGTTATGTGGCATCGTATCCTCAGTTTTCAATTGATTTTGTTACACCTCAAGTTCCCTTCAATGTACCCTATATTTTTCACCATATGTGGATCATCATATGAGAATATTATGTTCCTTATTGTGCCATGATGATCCAAAAGTTTGGTTGTATTTGCACTCATGTATTGTATCGAACTATCCTTAGATGTTCTTTGTATTAGTATGGGGTCTATGTAGTATCTCCATACCCCATGTGGTCGGTCATGGCCTGTCCTTTTAGTCACCATTTCAAGATAGGATTTTCTTTTAGAGATATGGTCAACTTCCCCTTGATGTTGATAACCCTTCATCATGTCGCTCATTTATGATCTGGGTTGGTATGCAAGCATATTGGGGTGGAATTACTAGGACACATGAGCTAGGGGAGTTTCTAGTCTCTCTTACCCCTTTGCATAAGATGTGAAAATGGTGTTCTTTGTAAAGGTTGTCACATGTATAGCACACTCATTTTATTCCTAATCATGGGTCCCTATGTATTCACCACATTTTTTCCATCTACTATCATAGATGATTCTACATATGCTCACTTAGTTTCATGTCTCTCAAGGTAGTGCCTCGGTTCTCAAGGTAGTACACATTTCCCGATGCATTGGGCACATCCTCTGAGGCACATTTAAGCTACTATTAAATACATGTACATCCTCTACACATGCCATGTTGGATATTATTGAGAACCCTCCTTTTTCATCACTTATGGAGATGGTCCTTACATGATTTGATGGTTGAACCACACATGTGGGATTTATGACAACCATGAGGATGTTTTTTATGATGATTTGACTTGGAGAGGCATCTTCCTTTCCTTGTGGAGCATCTTAGCTTGATTTGAGAGCTTGGTAATACCTTGGAGATACCTTTTGAGTATTCCTTGAGCACATTTTGAGGAGGTCATCCAATTTTGAGGTCCTTCTCCACCTTTTCATGAGGTCATTCTACTTGGAGGAGATATATTTTGGTACCTTGCTTGTTTGGGAGGATACTTCACCATGTTTTGAGGCCTCCACATCACTCTTTCCTTCGAACGTTGTGGTAGAAGAGAAAATCAAACCATTTCTTTTTGGGATGTCCCTCTCTCATGAAGGTTTTACGTACATATGGTATCATTTGATTATGCATTGACTTAGTCTCCTTCTTTGTGTGGATGAAAAGTATTATTTCTTAGTCTCCTAAGCTAATTTTAGGGAGAAAGAATTAATAAAGAATGAGAAGGATGTAGAATCACCCTCCATAAATAAAGGCTCTCTTGTCATTCCAAATTGTTGTGAATCATTGGATATCATTTGTGACTACAATTAATAGAAGATCTTCCTTTTAATGTTTTGGTGTAAATTCTTGGATCTTTCTCTTTCTTGGTTATCTTCTTAGTGCATTAAATATTTTTTATGGTGATTCAAGACTCTTACTATATTTCAAGATCAATCCATTTGAGGAGTTAATTAACTACTTGGAGAGGAGATGATTTAGGGTTTGTTCCTTCCTTCTTCTATTGTTAACTTTGGTAAGTTCTCAATCTATTGTCTTGTTTTTCCTTTGGTTCCTTGAAAAGGGTTATAAGCATTTTGTTCAAGTTATATTTGATCTTGTTGGTGAAGGTTTTTCCTTTTGAGGAATCCCTTCTTGTAGGGCCTTGGTCCTCTTAGCTTATCTTGATTAGGTTGGAGATTTTTCTACCCTCAAGGTTCTAATAATTTACCCTAGACCTTAAGATAGAAGTGACCAATTCTTATAGAAGCATACTCTTGACCCCATAAGACTTAATTGGATTAAAAAAAGGCACTAGTCCTATATCCAAAAACCAACAAAAAAAACCCTAAAAATCAAAACTTTTATTTTTTATTGTTTATAAAGAAGTCTAATGGTGAAAATTCAAAGAAAAATATTTATTTAGATTTATTTCATTGTCTAGTGTAAATTTAATGGTTGTTGGCACCCAAATTTTTGAGTTTGGTTTTTTGTGTCTGCACAAATGAAGTTGTACGCACTCATTCCATAGTTTTGTGCACACCTACGGAAATGCATGAGGAATGACAAAGAGTGTGTGTCGGACTGAGTTTTGACAGTGTGCAATAGGCCTAAAATATTATTGAACATGCATCGATCAGAGTTTTGATGTGCATCAGAAATCAAGAAGACACACACCAGAATTAAGAAAAGAATCATCAAGAAATCCTCTCGAATGATTATTGCCAACAACACAAGGGATCATGGAGCTGACAAAAGATGACCTAGAAGGGAAGTTAATATTTCCCTGATTCCTGAGGTTACATGTACTACAGGCAGGTGCTAGAAGCGTGTGAGACTGTTTTGTCAGTTGAGAGAGTGGAGCAAAGCAGAAAGAGACAACGCTCCCGAGTAGAGAAAGTTATAAAAGGAAGAAGTGATATCATAAATTATGCTAGATAGATGTTGAGGAGAAGATATTCATTGAGTCCTTAGGATTGAGCTTGCTTTGAGCCTACTGTAATGTTGTAATACTTTTGAATATATTTGTGTGTTTGTTATATGTCTAAGTTTTGAGATAAGGCACATTGCACAGTGTGTTGTAACTCTAAGGATTTATATAGAGAAGATATGAAGTTCTATGGTTGTCATATGTATCTGTTCTACATAATGTATACCTCTATTGTGATGGACTTATTCTAGTAATAAATATGTGACAGTTATGATCCATTCAGTGTCTATCATGTACGAGTTGAATATGTGTGTGTATTGTTTTACTTATTAGTCCTAATAATTTGGCATATATGAGTCGCATGGGTTCCAATCCCAAGGAATCTGCGTGTGTTTAGCCTTCATCCCTATCACAAGACCTTATGGTATTTGTGATCCTCTCTACATCTTGCGTGAGACCTTCCTCAGCATTGGTCGAGGATTGATATGTCAGTGTTATGGGTTTTTGTTGGAAAACTATGGAAAAACCCTGGGTATAAACTCCCCGATGTTAAGAAGGACGTGCAGAAGCGCGGATCAAAGCACCCACCAAATGGTTCAATTGTTGGGACATGAAAGTCTTGTCAGGAATGATAAAGGAAAGAGATGAGGTGGAATCCATATGGGGAGGAGATTCAAGACTGGTTGACTACAAAACTGCATGAGTTTTCCTCGTAAGAAACTTAGGGACTAAATGTGAATGTCAAACAATGGAAGGATAGGTATCTATACACAGATATGCATGATATTTTCTTTGTTGCATTTCCTTGTTTATTGTTTGAATGGATAAAAACGAAAACTACTACGAATTCTCCTATGTGGTCATTGGGACTAATGGTTTGTGATCAATCCAAGCTTAAAAATTTGAAAGTGTTGGGTAATAAGTGGACTCGAGATATTGAATTCTAGTTTGCTCGAGTAAAATAAGGATACATTGTTGAATTCATCGTGGAATACACTGACTCTTTCAGCGAGGATGAAACAAAGTTTGTGAAAGGATCGAGAAAGTAGATGTTGGAAGAAATTCCTCTTTGGATAAAAAAGTTATTTGTGGAGAAAGGGTTGATGTGCATGGAGCTTGATCAAATGGTTGAGTAAACTCCCCTAGCATGGGGGGGGTTTCAAATATAGGGGAAAGTTAAAGAGAAGATGGATCCATTGAGGAGGATCCAAAAATTGTTGAGATGAGGTGAGGTATGGAATGGATCCATAGGATCATAGGAGAAAAAGAGTCGAGAGGTACACAAGAAGAGTTGATATAAGAAGAAGAGAGAAAAAGGGACGTGGAAAATAATTATCCATGGGAACATGACGAGGGTTTGGGTCCAAGATGAAGAGAAAATAAATTCTACCAGGTGGTAGTGCGGAAGATTATGTTGTTCCACAATGGAGACCAGATGAGGATAGGCCCACAAAGAGGTGTGGAATAGAGGATATGGTGTCCAGTATGGATACCAATAGTGATACTAGTACATGCCTAAGTGATGAATCTCGCACCCCTTGGATGTTTCAGAGTATCACAACCTTAGAGGAAGATGAAGCATAGAGTAGTGGTGCATTGATAAGAGGAGAGGATGGCATGTTAAGAATTATGTGTTTTTTAGAGAGGAAGATAGATCTCAAAGTAGTAGTGCATAGATTGGATTGGAAGAAAAAGTGCACATTTGTCGTGCGTAGATAAGACAGGAAGGTAGAGATCAGCTTGTTGGTGTGTTGAAAGATAAGGAAGAAGGAGGATCCCCAAGTGGTGGGGGAGACGAATTGGAAATAGTAGATGGTATTGTGCGACTTCAAGTAGATAACTATCAGGGTCACCTCATGAGAAGTTTTAGAATAATATAGAATTAACCCCCCTTGTACCAATGCCCTTATGCATTTTTCATCAAGAAGAAAACATAGCCGATAGTGAAGATATTGAAGTAAGAGAGAAAAAATAAGAAGAGATAAACGAAGAGAAAAGTGAAGAAGAAGGTGAATTCAATAATACTTTACCCTGAGGAATAGTGGTGTGGAAAAATCAAACCCCTAGCAGCTAGAGAAGAGGAACTAGCTAAACTTTGAGGATGGAAAATCAGGAAAATACACTAAGACTACCTGTGTTCCACAGAATGGGTAAGGATGATGCAGAGAAACACTAGTTTACATGTGAAGCAATATGTTCTGTGAAGAGAATCACATATGAAGCAACCAAAATCGTGCAGTTGGAGACCACGTTTAGGGACAGAGCCTTGATGTGGTATATGAATTATAAATCTATCGCGCCAATGAGATAGGTGAGCTCCTTGGTCGAGATTAAACATGATATACTTAGGGAGTTCTGGAAACCTAAGTCTGAATCCAAATGTATCACAAAGATAAAAGAGATCAAGCAGAAGGAAGGCGAGACCATATGGGATTATGACCAGTGATTTAATTTTTTTTTGGATAGACTAGTGTTCCAAATCCAAGATGTGCAACATAGAGAATGGATCATTGTAGGGATACTTCCCCATATCTGAGTTCTGCTCACCCAGCAGAAGGTGATGACTCAAGTGAAAGAGATAGGAATTTCCATGCATCTAGAAGCCATGTCGGGAGGGGTGGAGATGTCAGTAGGTTTGGCATAGGTGCAGTCACAGTTGACCAACTTGACGATGCAACTGCAAGATATGGATAAGATGAAGGTTGTGCACGAGCACATATGATGTACCACCTGTTTCTTAGAAGGGCATCAGAGAGATGAATTCCCTTCCTTGCAAAATTATGTGGCAACGAGCGCACCCAGTCAATTTCCATCTGGGAGAATAGAATGGTGTAAAATATGTAGACAGTGGAGCCATGTGACACCCCGCTACCCAACCTTGCAGAAGTACCAGACGACAACTCGCACTTCATTTTGATAGTTCTATAAATTCGACAGGAATGATGTCAATAGTTGTCACTCATTCCATTTAATGCAAGATAATACATGTGATGCATTATGGGTACAAGAGGAGCAGAAAGATGGTGAATATGGTGGTGCAGAAAGAGGTGAATACCAAGGAGGTCCATGGGGTGGTTATGGGCATGCTCACACCTGAGGATATGGTGGAGGGGGAGGTATATTGGATATGGTCACGCTCGTGCCCGAGCATGTCACCGAATACTGTCCTGATTTACTGAAGAAGTGGGAGGACAAGAAGACCAATTGTAACATGGTGCATGTAGAGCCATGCAAGAATAAGAAGAAGAATGAGGAGACTGATGTCCAGGTAGTAACCCACGAAGGGGAAAATATAGGAGCATAATTTGTGCATGGGGAAGGCTCAGGTAAAAATTCAGATGGAAAGATAAGGAAGGCACGTCATCCCCCTCCAAAGTTTGATTTTTCCCAGCAAAATATATTTTTGTGCGATGCGCATAGAGCACTGGAAGAAGAAAGAGCGTGCAAGGAGTTGTAGTGTGTGACTCGGAGGTCACTTGAGGAGGATCATATCTGGGAAGAAGTGCATAGGGTGAAATAAATGTCACTAGAAGAAGCTCAGATCCATAAAGAAGTAGAACGTACGATGCAAAGGTCGTTGGAAGAAGCTCGCATGTGTGAGGAATTGCAACGCATGATGCAAATATTGTTGGAGGATGATCAAGTGCGTGAATAATTCTAGTGCATGATGAAACAATCAATAGAGTAGGATCACAGACAGATTGAGTTTCAATGAGTTGATAATAAATCATATGAAGAGCTGCTCCAGGAGGAATTGCAATGCACAACATGCATAAGTCTTACATGAATTGGGTTGCAAGGAAGAATCTAAAGACCAAGTAAGTTATTTCTTGCCTTGTTGTTTGTGACTGTTGAATGATCCAAAAAATACAAGTAAGTTGACTTAGATTCTAGATACTTGCATGAAAGAACAAGGAGTGGAGGTTGTCATATCCACTCCATTTCCAGAAAGAGATGTATGTTAGGTCAACAAGCAAAAGTGCACTGGCCAAGAATTTAAAATGACAACAGAGCTTGGTGGCTATGACATGGATGGAGTCATGTTGGATCTGGGGTTCGATGTGAAATTTTGTTGAAGAAATATTGGGAGGTGATGGGTAAACCAAGGTTGGTCTAGTCACCCATCTAGCTTTGCTTGGCCAATCAATACAAGATCTACCCGATAGGACGACTAGAGCAAGTAGAAGTAAACATAGAAGGAGCAAAAACAAAGGCCAGCTTTGAGTTCATAGAGATTATGGATGAATCTGATCCATATACTGCATTACTGGGGATTGAGCCTTTGATAATAATGCGGTATTAAACTTGAAGAAGAGGCATATGTCCTTTGTAAAAGACACCCTGCACGTGGTCACACCTCTAGATACATATGAAGGTGACCACATTATTGAGCCCATGGATGACGATGCACAGAGTTTAGTCATTGAAAATATTTATAAGATCAGAGGACGTGGGGAGGATTACATCAACCCCACTGCAAAGGGAGAATTAAGTTGGATAAGTGTCAAGTCTTATGAAATGAATTCGGAGGATTCCATGGACAGGTGGCAGAATAATCTCTACAAATTTTCCACTCGCAAATGCACGAGGATAACAAAAACAATGTGATGGATCGTGTTTGAGCTATGCAATCCCCTACGGTTTTATGGGACAAGGTCAATGGAGATGTTCCTCATACCGATGGAGAAATTTTTTCCCACGGAGAAAAGACTTCAGGCCATGGGTGCATTTGTTCGAGGGACACATGCACAGTGGTGGGTGATGCACCACCTGAATATTAAGAGTTGGGCACAAGAAGCTGGGTTCATAAAGGTTTGATTCCAACCCATCATTGACTTCGTAGTAGCCAACTGATACAAGGGCACTAAGGATCCTCAAGAAAATATTTCTCTTTGTGAACAACGTTGGAACTCTAAAAATACCCCTCAATCCCAATGAGTGCATAGGTTTTTCCACACCATGGACATGGTCCCTAGAAGCTGGTGCATTTAGGAGGAACTTAGGAGTAAAGAAGTTGAGTGGACTCATATGAGTTCCCAGTTTCACTAAATCTTCAGCTTCACAATAGAATATTTGGCTCAAAGAAAGGCTCTCCAATGGATTAAGGATTTTATTTTTCATCAGCACCCAAAAGAAACCACACCCAACGTGGTGTGTTCGTATCATTAGTTGGTGGAAAAATTGAAAGAAGCAATACATTGTTGGAAGATTGATGTTGACAATATTGATGATGATGACCCCCATGGCATCCAAATCAAAGAGTCAGAAGGAGAGTTTGCACTAAAGGGTAAAGTGCCAGAGATGACTACCCCAGACTATAATGGCGCGATAAAAACATAGAAACACAATATTGGTACTGAAGAAGCCCCCAAAATGGCCATAATTGGAGATTATTGGGATAAGGAGATGGTCACTCAGGTTGTTGACCTACTTAAAGAATATGAGGACTTGTTTCCTCGGATATTTTCTGAGATGAAAGACATTACGGGATCATTGGGAGTTATGAATATTCAACTCAAATCGGATGCCAAACTGGTTAAGAGAAGACCTTATTGCTTAAATCCTAAGTATAAGGAAAATGTGCACAAAGTACTAGATCGAATGTTGGATGGGAAAATTATTGTCCCTAACAAGGAGTCTTAATGGATTAGTCCTATGGTGATGAAACCCAAGAATACCAAGGATATTTTCATCTGTGTCGATATGAGGAGTCTCAACGTAGCTTGCGTCCATGACCCTTTCCCAACACCCTTCACAGATGAGGTGCTAGAAAATATTTGCAACTAGGAAGCCTACTCGTTCACGATGGCTTCTCAGGATATCATCAAGTTTGGATCGTAGAGGAAGATCATACCAAAAGAACATTTGTGACCGAATGGGAATCATTTGTGTACACGGTCATGCCCTTTGGCTTGAAAAATTCCCCTGCAGCATTTTCCCAGATAGTGATCACAGCCTTCAAGGAATTTGTCCACAACTTCCTTGAGGTATACTTGGAAAATTGGTGTAATGTCCCCATTTTTGGACATTATTATGTTACAGAGTGTTATTCTTACGAGAGTAGCCAAATGGGGGTGACAGTGAGTTCAGGAGATATTGAGGGGTTTTATTGGGCTTGACTTGCATCGTTCATCATATTTCATCATCATGATCCATTCTGCACAACTTGGCTTTGGTTTCATTGCATTCCAACGATTTCCGTAATTTTGAGTTATTAGGGGTCATATTTTAATTGATTTCACTGAGAAGGTCATTTTGGGCATAATACTTGGAGAAACCTCTTAGTGTAATAGTTCATCATAATCAGGAGGAAAATCACTACAAGATTAGATGATGAGAAGTGACTTTCAGTGGTCGGAGAAGCCATAGGGACGAATAAATCACTTTTTAGAGGAAAAAAGGAAAATTAATTAATAAAGTGATTTAATTAAAGGATAATAAAGATAAAGTAAAAGTCACTTGGAGGGAAAAGGTGAACAGGGGGGATAAAAGAGAGATAGGGGTCGTTATTCTCTCATTATGTTGATTATCATTTTGATGTATGGATTCTTGCTAGAGAGCCCATGATACTTGGAGAAACCTCTTAGTGTAATAGTTCATCATAATCGGGAGGAAAATCACTACAGGATTAGATGATGAGAAGTGACTTTCAGTGGTCAGAGAAGCCATAGGGACGAATAAATCACTTTTTAGAGGAAAAAAGGAAAATTAATTAATAAAGTGATTTAATTAAAGGATAATAAAGATAAAGTAAAAGTCTCTTGGAGGGAAAAGGTGAACAGGGGGGATAAAAGAGAGATAGGGGCCTCTATTCTCTCATTATGTTGATTATCATTTTGATGTATGGATTCTTGCTAGAGAGCCCATGATACTTTGGCGTTTTGAGGGTTTTGACTGAACAAACCCTAGAGATCAGCTCGGTGGTGAAAGATTCCATATTTCCTTATCCAAGCTTGGCCAAGGAGGTGAAATATTCCTCCCTCACCATTATAGTTCAATTCTATTCAACCACAAGTTTTGTTTTTACAGTGAAAGAAGAGTCAGGGTGCAGATATGGAGGTTTCCTGCAAAGAGGGCGCATTGTGAAGGATAAAACAATTCGATTTGGATTCAGAGAGTTGGATCTGGTAGAGATCTTGTACCAAGAACATTTCTCATCCTTGGGGTTACATATTCTTGGAATTATTGGGGTTTTCATGCTCCATATTCATTTATTTTCATAGTTGGGCAAATTATTGCTTGAGGGACCCTATTCAAATCTTAAGATCTTCATTTTTGGAGTTGGGTTGAGCATTTATATCTTGGGGCCGAAGTGTACTCACCTTGTGAAAATTTTGGAGAAGGGTTTGAGTGCCATCCCTTCAAAAAATAGATTGATCAGTGGCTGGGCGAAATTATTAGAGCAGGGTGAATTATTGGCACTTGGTAGCTTGGTTATCATGTGGTAGATTTCATTCTTGGAGGAGATCTATTGTGGGTACCCTTTGGAGGGTTTCTAGAGTTGGGTTGTTGCATATTTTTAGTGTTTGGATATTTCTACATCAGCCATATAATTTTGTATCATATTTACATCAGATTTGTTCACCCATGTATTGAGGTTAGCAAATTAAATAATAAAATCAGATCTGAGTTATTTTGGATTCATTGTGTATTGGAGTTTCTTAGTATTGTTTCCTATGAATTTCCTGTGTAATCTACATGTCATTTCATTCCCAATACCCACCATACATAACAAACAAAACCAATGATGAAATCTACAGCCATATGTATGCAAAGTGTTTGACAAAACACTTCAACCAGCCAACTGCAAATAAACATAAAAGCAAGAATAAATTCAGAACAACCACTCATTGGGAAGGGATTAGGTGTTTCATATGATGTGTTTGACATAATATTGAACCATTAAACTTGATATAAGTGGGGCAACAAGTATTGAAGTGATTTCAAGAGAGTTGAGGGCTTGTATACCAAGTGTTTGACAAAATTTCTCGACCACATTAATTAGATATTTACATCAGATTTGGTTGGGAACATCACAATTGGACTGTGTTTATTTTATTAAAAAAAAACATGCAAGCTCTCCGAACAATGTTGGATCAATATCGCCAGCTACAGATATCTTTGAATTTGAATAAATGCATCTTTTTTATGCCCTTTGGTATATTGTTGGGCCACGTCATGTGCAAGGATGGATTGTTTATGGACCCAACTAAGATTTTTTCCATCTTGGGTATGGTGGCCCACACTTTAGTTCAATAAATGTGTGCAACATTGGGTTACACAGGTGATCCAGGTGGATATCAGTGGCCACCCACCTTTTCCAAATGGCTCAAAACAGTTTTCTGGCAATTTTGGCAATTTACTATTTTTAGCAGGTTTTAACTTCCAGGGCCATTTTGAGGGTCCAAATGAAGGTTTTTTGAGATCGAGGTTCTCAATGATATCCAAAGGCATATTGAGACCCCAAAATTAATATCCTCGATGATACCTTTCCAACGAGCTATCACACACCTAAAACGAAGATCGTATGCAAAAGTTACGACCCCGGGAAGTTGATGCACCAACTTACCCAAACGGGGCCCACATGAATTTTGGCGCTTCATCTCCTAGGGTTAGGTTTTTGGATG
>ML784807.1:137514-165743 GCA_009831015.1 Picea engelmannii
CGTTATATTATTGAATATATGCGATATATCTGTGCATTTCTTTATTATATCTCCGATCTCATTTCGTGTCGAAAATAATCCGGATCAGTGGTATCAGAGCAGGCTGCTCTTGATCGTTTTTTTCAATGCATGTCCCCGACAAGGTCCGAGTATAGCAATTTGGGTCTCGAGCTTGTCTCTCTTGAAGACAATCGCTCTCGCACACCCAAGAAACCCTCAATGGCGGAAGAAAAGAAAAATGACGGAGCAGACGATCCTATCAATCTATTGCTTGAGCAAGCTCTCACGCGACAGAGGAATGAAATGATGGAGAATTTTGCCCACATCCTTAAATGCATGTCGATAGCATCAGGTGCATCTTCATCAAGCGACCACTTATGAGGCACCTTGCCTTTCAAGGTACAAGTTAATTTTGATATTCCTGTATTTGAAGGACAGATAGATACAGAAGCCCTAGAAAAATGGTTAACTCTGCTAGAAGGTTATTTCTCTGTTCACAACTTTTCTGACAAAGAAAAGATCACCTTCGCACTCCTTAAATCTCTCCCTCATGTCAAACATTGGTGGGAAACTTACTGGGAGAAAAGTTCCACAGAGGGGTCTGGAATATATGGGGTCGATCCCACTTGGAATTTTTTTGTGGATGCGGTAAAAGAACAGTATTACCCTGTTGGAAACTATGAGGACCAGTACATGAGATGGACCACACTGCGGCAAGAGAGGGGGCAAGCAGTTTCGGAGTTCACCAATACCTTCCATACCTTGCGCACCAAGCTGGGTATCAAAGACTCCAAGAGACATTTGGTTCTGAAATATCGTGGGGCTCTACACAGATACATCCAGACTGAAATGAATTTTCTGGACATCTCTTCACTCGGTGTTGCTTATCGATGCGTTGTTAAAATTGAGCAGAAATTTAAGCACCAGAACAAACGGGAATTCGGGTCTGCAAATCCTCAACAACCAAATTATGACAAAGATGGCCCTAACAAACAGTCTCCCGAAAACCAATCCAAGACACAGGAAAAGAAGGGTCACGGGAAGCCAAAGAAGGACACCGGAAAATGGTGTGATTTCCACAAAATCCCCTAGCACAACACCGATGAATGTCGCTCAAAACAGTCATTGGTGGCCGAGATCAAAGACAAGGAGATGAACCTTGATTCTGAATCTGATTCTAAAAATACCAATAAAGGATAGATCATTCATGCAAACCCCACTGCTATTGTCGTGACCACAACAATTCAACCAGAAGAACCAACAGATCCTAAAGAGGGGGAGCGCCTTTTTCATTCACAGATGTGGGTGAAGGGTACCCCACTGCATTTTATTGTTGATAGTGGAAGCCAGAAGAACCTCATCTCAGCAGAGGTTGTCAAACAGTTGGGATTGTTGACAACACCACACCCGCAACCATACAACATCGGGTGGCTTCGGCAAGGACGAGATCTTCGTGTCAGCCAACAGTTCTGATTGTCATACGGCATCCAACGTTTCAAGGATGAGGTATTATGTGATGTTGCCCCACTAGATGTCTGTGATGTTCTCTTGGGCCAACCATATATGTGGAGACGCCATGATGTTTATGAGTCTTGACCCTGTAGTGTCATTGTTACTTTGGGGGGTCATCTCTACAGAATACCAGAGGTAGTTCCGACTACTACTCCACCAAAAAAGTGTCGTGAAGTAGTATCTCATACTACAAAATTCATCTTCTTCACAATTTGTTCAAAAGGAGAACAAAAGGACACTGCAACCACTACAACCTTGCCCAAATCACCTTCTATCCAACAGAAGCAGGTCGAAAAGGCTGCAGAAAAGTGTAAATATTCCTTCTGCACATCGTCCTCTCATGTATCTCAACTTTTTGAACAGCCTCAACCTCAACAGGTTCGTGACAGATGTGCACAAACTGAGCAGCGTGACATCTCCAGCAAGACAAGCAGCTCACCAAGATGCAGATTTAACAAACGCTTTTCCCTCTCCCTCGATAACTCAACGCAATGGAGACCATTTCTTCCTAAGGATGGAGGATTGATCCAGGTGGATATCAGTGGCCACCCACCTTTTCCAAATGGCTCAAAACAATTTTCTGGCAATTTTGGCAATTTACTATTTTTAGCAGGTTTTAACTTCCAGGGCCATTTTGAGGGTCCAAATGAAGGTTTTCAAGATCGAGGTTCTAAATGATATTCAAAGGCATATTGAGCCCCCAAAAATGAATATCCTCGACGATACCTTTCCAACGAGATATCACACATCTAAAACGGAGATCGTATGCAAAAGTTACGATCCCGGGAAGTTGATGCCCCAACTTACCCAAACGGGGCCCACATGAATTTTGGCGCTTCATCTCCTAGGGTTAGGTTTTTGGATTTCTAGGGTTTTTGGCATTCTGGTTTATTGTAAAAAGGCCTTCATAGCCTCATTGTAATCATCTTCTTGCGAATGCGAGTAGCGGTCACATCTCTTCTCAGAGATAAGCTGCCACCATTCTAGCGAGTCTTTCACTCTGTATTTTTACAGTTTCATTAATAGAAATCATGTATTACTGTATATATATGTTTATGGTTGCATCTCTGATACATTTCTGTTATATTATTGAATATCTGCGATATCTCTGTGCATTTATTTATTATATCTCCGATCTCATTTCGTGCCGAAAATAATCCGGATCAACGGGATACTTTCAATGGTTCATCCAGAATTATGCCCAGATTGTGGCTTCATTGGAAAATTTGTTGCACAAGGATACTAAGTATGAGTGGACACCAGAATGCCATCAAGCCTTGGATACCCTCAAAGAAAAACTAGACATTGCACCCATTTTGGTTTTTTCTGATTGGTCAAAGCTCTTCCATGTCCATGTCCATGCTTTGTCCATCACATTGGGTGTCGTTCTTGCATAACCAGGAGAGTGAAACATCGATCATCCTGTCTATTTTGCTAGCCACAAATTTTTTGATGCTAAAAATAATTATACGACAATCGAGTGTGAGGGCTTGGCCATGGTATATGCTTTACAAAAGTTTCGCCACTATTTGTTGGGGTCGGCTTTCAAATTATTCACTAATCATTCTGTGCTCAAGTATTTGGTCAACAAGTAGGTGTTGGGTAGAAGAATCTATCATTGGTTGTCATTGTTCCAATAATTCAACTTCAAAGTTTTCATTAAGCCTGTAAAACATAATGTTGGACCAGATCATCTATCACAGATTTAGACTGGGGAAGCTGCTACGAGCCTCAATGATGAACTCCCCAATGCATAGATCTTCTGGGTCAAAGTTGTGCTTGATCAATTGGCCGAAATAAAAAAAATTCTCATCACTGGCCAGGCTCCCACCGAGTATACTCCCATGCAAAATCAACAATTGGTGACCCATAGTGTCAATTATCAATTGATTGCAGGACAATTTTATAAGTTGGGAACATATGGATTCCTACGTCGATGTGCTTTAGAAAATGAATGAGACTCCATCTTGTATGAGGCACATGAAGGTATTTGTGGAGGTCACAATGTTGGTAGGGATATCGTACGCAAGGTTTTACGTCAAGGATTTGGTGGCCCTCTCTCTTTGCAGACTCCAAAGACTACTACAACTATTGCAATGTATGTCAACGTGTTGAAAATCCCTGCCATGAAGATTAGCTTCTGTTGTTTCCTATGAATGTGCTTGATCCCTTTGAAAAACAGGAAATAGATTTTTTCAGGCCCATCAATCCTCCCACACATCGCACAGAGGTTTAATACATCATTACCACATTCAAATATCTTATGAGTTGGATCGAAGCAATGCCATTCAAAAATTGTGCAACAGAAATAGTGGTGCACTTCATGTTTTTAAATGTCATTGCCATATTCAAATGTCCAAGGGTGTTGATGAGTGACCAGGGGTCACATTTTGTGAATGAAACCATTAAACAACTCACTTGGGACTTCATGATCCATCCCCAGAAGAGCACCCCTTATCACCCTCAAGCGAATGGTACAGTGGAGGATTTTAATAAAATTTTAGAACATGCTCTAGCAAAATTTTGCAATGTACAGTGTGATGATTGGGATCAATGCATCCTCACAATATTATGGGTTTATAAAATAACATGAAAAAGGTTGATAAAGCACATGCCATTCAAACTTTTCTATGGAAAAGAAGCGGTCATGCTGCTGGAATTTGTTCTTCCTAGCCTCTGGGCCGCCCTATCCACACAAATGATTGATGATTAGTCTCTTCAACGTGGGTTAGAAAGGCTAATGGAACTATAGGAAGACTCAATGATAGTTTGTTTCAGTCAAGTGGTCAAAAAATAAAGACAGAAGGTATGGCATGACCATAACATATGCCAGAAACTTCTCAAGCATGGTTGTTTGGTATTATTATATGAAAAAAAATATTTACGCCACCCTGGCAAGCTCTGCATGCATTGGTTGGTTCCGTTCCGGTTAGTCTACATAAATGAAGTAGGTGTTGCCATGATGGAAAATCTATAAGGAAAACCCCTCAAGGGATGCATTATCAATAGGTTGAAATTATACTATGTCCCGCAACATCCAAAAGTCATTTAAATTCCCGACTTGTGTTGAAATTTTAAAAAAATTCTAGTTACACAGTTACAGTTATTTAATCTAATAGAAACTGTAATAGAATCATTAAAAGATAGACAATCACATATACAATATAACACAAATTTTATACTAGGAAACCCTCATGGGGGAGAAAACCCAGCAACAAAAATCCTCAATATAGATTCCTTCAACCAGTACAATGATGCGTTATAGCTCTCCAAGAAAGACCAAGACCAAAAACACCAAAAGAACCACTCTCCAAGACTTGTGCGCTATACCTTCTTATGTGCTCCAAGATGCACAAGAGAAGTGTGTGTGTGAGTGTACAAATGAGAGGAACCTATCCTCTATTTATACACAACAATATCTCTTGAAGAGACATGACTCTTGACATACCTAACCCATAAAAAAAGGGTCGACTAGCCACAATGGGGATTTTTACAATTATAAGTAAAATACCAATAATATAATAATATCTTTTGAGCCAACTTGTACAATATAATTACAATAAACTTTTAAAGGTTTGGCCAAAACAAATATACAAGAATATATTTTTCATGCTGGATGATGACCCACCAGACTCAGTGCCAGCCCTTTTTCATGCTGGATGAGACCCACCAGACTCAGTGCCAGCCCTTTTTCATGTTGGATGAGATTTTTCCATACTCAGTGGCAACCCTTTTCATTCTAGATGAGTTCCACCTATCGCTCCCTCTTAAGAGGGACCACACCAAGCTTGTCCCTCAAGTAATCAAACTTTGTCCTCAATAGTAGCTTGGTGAACACATCTGCAACCTTATCCTCGGTAGTCACGAACTTGAGCCTCACTACAGCCAATTTTCTTTTACACTCAATGATGATATTTTCCATACCTATTAGAAACAAGTCATCTACATACAACAATACAATCACTAGTTCACCATCCTCAACCTTAAAGTACAAGTTAGGATCTGTACCACTCTTGCTAAAACCCAAGCTCATCATAAAATTGTCAATCCTACCATACCATGCCCTGGGTGCCTACTTCAATCCATATAAAGCCTTCTTTAATATGCACACATGAGTCTCCCCATCATGTGTCTCAAATCCAAGTGGTTTCTCCACATAAACTTCCTCTTTTATTTCACCATTCAAGAAGGTTGTCTTTACATCCATCTGGTACACCTTCCATTTCATCATGGTGGCCAATGAAAGTATAGTCTTGATCGAGGTATATCTTGCTACAAGAGAAAAAGTCTCTTCATAGTCAATCCCTTCCTTCTGAGAGAAACCTTGGGCCACAAATCTTGCCTTATATTTTTCAATACTTCCATCAGCTATGTGTTTCGTCTTGTAGATCCATTTTGAACTCACCACATATTTTTCCTTTGGTTTGGGAACCACATCCCAGACATCATTCTACATAATGGACTGGTATTCCTCTTCCATGGCATCTTTCCATACTTGATTTTATGTAGCATCTTCATAACTGGAAGGTTCTACATCCATTATGTCACACAATCATGCCACGTAGTGGGAATATGGCTTCGGCTTCTTAATTTCACTGAAATATTTCTCTAGGGAACCAATTCTTTCTGCATCTCTAATAAGCTCTTGTGTCGAAGCTGGTCTTCTCATGTTAGAAGGTATCTCGACTGGTTTCTGAGGTTCTACCATGTCAAGATCCTATGGAATGACTTCCTCTGGTTCAATTTCCTCTATAACTTTAGGAACTTCATTCTCTTCTTCATGTACCTCTTATGCACGGATTTGTTTGGATTTACTGAAAGTTGCATTCTCATCGAAGGTTATGTTAGCACTACAGGAAACTCTCCTAGGTTGTATATCAGAGATGCCTAGTAACTTAATCTTTTTGGTAACTATGTTCTCAATAATGGGTGTGGGTTTGGATAAAGATGAATATCTTAATCACTGGTTTGTATATTCAAGACAGTCTAGCTATATTCATGCAATACAAGGCCTTCAAGAGCTATTATCATATAGGTTTGTAAATCAAATGGATAAGAAAACTAATCAGTTAACCAGAACACACATAGGAAATATATATGATGGGTCAACAAACTAGCCAAAGATGCTTATGATTCTTGCTTAACAGTCAAAAGTAAGATAACAGATACCATGGGACCATTAAACATAGACAAAAGAATGATTTCAACTCATATGCATAGACAAAGATGAAGGAGAGTCTGACAATAACAAATGAAAGAAGCTTGCAGGCTTAATATATTAAAAGAAAGTGTCTCTTTACAATAACAGTAGATTATAAAACTCAAAATCGAACCCTGTGTTCATCATATGTTCTTGGCTTTATAGCCTTTTACAAAAAGTTTCCAGATCCTAGACTATTGGATCGAATTTTGCCAAAAATAGAAAATCAGTAACTGGCCCAAGTAGACTAGATCAATTCAACTTCTCAGCTGATCTTTATGCTCTTCATATTCTTGGCAGGTGTAGTGAGCCTTCTGAGGCTGCTGGATCTCATGTGATATGGGAGGAGTCGAACTTGACACCTATTGACACTCAAACAGTCTTATATCCTTGAAAATAGTTGATCGTTGTTTACCTTTTCTGTCTTTTAAAGCATCTCCAAAACCAAAACAAACTCTTGATAAAGATTTCATTAATTATCTTCCATCGATTTGAACCATTTTCGAGGCTTTTGAACAAGAAAAACTTGGACCTGTGCAAAAACATTAGTTGTTTTCCTTATCGGTGCTTTCGGTAGCTAGAGTAGATAGAATTCAGGCTGATTAGCTACCGAAAGTTCTTCTTTCGGTGGCTAATGAATAATTGATATGTTCGCCTAAGCCACCGAAACCTGAGATTATCAAAGTTTCAAAGATACCCTAGTTTTAGCTCAAAAACGCCTCAGGATGGATCTTTTTAGGCTTATGTATCTTACTCAAAATTTGTAGGGTTACTGGCTCCCTCTGGTTCATTGCACTGAACTGCCACCTCTGCAAGGGTCTCAAGAGAAGCATGAGCCTAGTGTTTTGAAGACATATCTTTTTTCCACAAATCCCTAACCTTTTTCTTCAAACCCTGAGCTACTCTCCATAAGTTGTTGTAGTCCTTTACAATCTTGTTCTTCTTTTTCTTCTCCTTTTTGCTTTCATGAGCTAATCTTTCCAAAGCTGAGTTGCTTTCTGCAAAGTTTTTGGATAGAGTTTCATACCTGGTTTTTATTACCCTTTCTAGCACTTCTTACTCGGCTAGCTTCTTGATTTCTTTTGATTTATTCTGCTTCACTTGTTTGCTACATGAGGCATCTGCAATTTGTGGTTCTTGTTCTTCTCGGGGTGTAGGTGATGGAAGGTTCTCATAACTTGTTGTGTATATATCCACAAAAACATAATTTTCATGCCCTGTGGTAATTGAATCCCCGTACCCTGTTTCAATCTATTGCTCTTCATTCTCTGAGTCTGTGTAAGGAAGATTAAGAATGTTTTTGTTCGCTGGGGATTCTTTGGCCTCTTCTTCTTCACTGTTGAAATTCAATTTTTTATTAGTTTTGCCCAGCTTAGAGGAGGAGAGGGTTGATTGACTAGGGTTGGAGATATATCTCTCCTCCTCCTCCTTCCACTTCTGGGAGTGGAGGATTTCTAGGAATGAGGACTCTTTTTTCCCTCTGGCTGAACCTCAGTCTGGAAATCATTCCAGAATAAGAAGTAATTCCACTCTTTACCTTTTCTTTTCAACAACTCACAAACCAAAAGTTTGATTAAACTATGGTGGGATAATCTACCTGCAACTTGACTAGGTTTGGCCTTGACTTGATAAGCCATCTTGGATAAGCTTCGGTGGAGGAAATAGGGCAAATTGAGTGGGTTTCTACTCGTCAAATGGTTTATAAGTTTAAAATGGTAAATCATCACCCTGTTGTATCACGCTTCACAGGTTATATAAACCATTATAACTTTCAATAACTGCTGCCATTTCTCTTCAAGGAAAGATACAAGAATATCTTTCTTCCATATCAAACCCGTGTGCTCCGGTTTTAAATAGGTCATGAATTCAACATTTTAATAACAATCATTTTAAAGCATTTCTCTCCAGTCGTGGAAAGATCTGTCACTTCAGCTATGACGGCTTCATCTATCTCAAATTCATCCCGGACGATGATTTCTTTCTTTCCATCGAAATTGAGGGCAAAGGCCTCTTCCACCTGCTAATGAAAACTCTGTAATTTTTTGCAAAAATTGTAACACCCTACATCCTTGAACATTTGACATACCTCCGGGTGTGATTCCAAGTAACCAAAATCATTGAGCTCCTTCCTTAGGGTTGACGTTCCTTTCTTCATGTGCCACGACATTTTCGCACACCTGTGATCGAAGGAGAAGATTTCGGGGAAGAGTTACACTGCGTAGAATTAGCGAAAATCAGCTCGGCTGTGATAAAAATGAGATAACTAGGGTGAGATTTTGAATGTGGCACTGATTAAAAGGGGTGTGATGGAACGGTAGATGATTTGCAGCAGTCATGGCGAATAACTGAAATAAATGGAGAGTACATAAGCACATGGCTTAATGATATAGCAATCTGGAAAGATTTGCTTATTTCACAGAGGGATCAGCTTTCGGTCGTGAATGGTTCTTTCTCTAGTCTTTTCGGCGTCTTGTGAAATCATGGAAACGTCGAACCCATCGATTGAAACGTGTGATAGGATGTGTTTGGTCTTTCCCTGCTTCAACGATTTCGGTGGCTAAAATGGCCCTGGATTCCTTTATTTAAGCTTCCAAAAGCTAAGGCTTTCTGTGGCTAATGAACAATCAAAATGTTTGCCTAAGCAAACGAAACCTAAGATTTGAATTAAATCAAACAAAAACTAAACGAACTTTTATTTAAACTTTATTAAATGGCTAAAGCTTTGAGAAACGAACCTTTAAAAAATTTTAATGTACCTTTTTAAAAGACTTCCTATCACCTAAAATGCAAAATCTCAATTGATTTATTTGAGGAGATAACACTGGCTCCTATTGGGGGTGAAAGCCTCCCTGTGAGGTTTCAAGAACAACAAGAACCAATTCCTTTCCTAAAAAACAAAAATTTAAACCTATCTACTAGTGTTTCCATTGGGCATGGAGTTATTCTATAAAAACAAAAGCTAAAAAATAAAATTACAATGACAAGGCTTCAAAGCCTTAGATAAAATAGAGTTTTAGAAAACGCCCATTGACTGGGCCACCAAGCATTTCTTCACCTTCCAGACTTTGTAGAATGAAGGTGTTGTTGTGTTGTACGTGAGTTATAATGAAAGGACCGGTCCACAAAGAGTCAAACTTGTCTTGCTTGCCTTCATCTTGTCTGAGGGCATCCCACTTCAGAACCCAGTCACCAACCTGAAAATCATCCACCTTTTCTTTTCTGTCAAAAGTATCCTTGATCCTCTTTTGATGAGCCTCTGATTTATCCACCAGTTATTCTTTGACCTGCTTCAATTCTACCAAGTCAAGCATTCATCTTATCATATCATTTGATTCAGTTTGTTCCTCCTAAAAAAACTTGGCCATTGGCAAAACTAGTTGAATAGGGAAAATGGCATCAATGCCATAAACCAGTTTGAAGGGAGAAGTTCCTAAGGATTTCTTGTTAGTTACTTTGTTTGCCCAATGAGCAAATTCTAGTTTAGAATCCCAATTCTTTTGATTCTCCTCCAACATTTTTCTGATGATTCTGATTAGACTCTTTTTGGATGACTCGACAATGCCATTACCTTGAGAGGAAGTAGAGTGTACCAATTGCATGCTCGTTGATTTGCACATATCAACCAATGCATCATCTTTGAAAGCTACTGCATTATCTATCACTAGCCTTTTTGGGCAACCGAATCTACTCAGCATGTTCTCATAGATAAATTTCATGACGACCTGATGAGTGGCATTTCTGGTGGGGATTGCTTCTATCCATTTTGTAAAATAGTCAGTGGCTACCAAGATCCATTTATGTTGACCACTAGATGAAGGATTAATCTCGACTATGAAATCTAAACCCCACTATTGAAAAGGACCATTCACTACAATAGGTCTCAGGGGCAGATATTTTAGTTGTTGTTTTCCTGTGAATCTTTGACATTTATCACAAGATTTCACAAAGGCGCACACATCTGAAAAACGAAAAGGCCAATAATACCCAGCCCTTAAAATCTTATGAGTTGTGGTCTTCCAGTAATGATGGCCTCCACAGATACTTGAATGAAATTGATGTATGACTTCAATTAACTCTTCTTTGTTCAAACATCTTAGTAGTAAACCAGCAGGATCTTTCCAATACAAAAGATTATTATTAATGCAAAATTTAATTGCTCTGAACTTAAGGGCTCAGGCTTGAGTCATGCTAAGTTCATGAGGAACTTCCAACTTCTGTAAAAAATGAATAATACCTTAATACCACTCACATGAAAAAAAATTCTCAGCCACCTGATGGTTGTTATGTTGTCCTTCCGCTGCTGCCTCTATCTGCAAACTTGTTGAACTTTCCCCAATGAAATTTATGTCCAAAAGAGCATAGTTTTCTTCCGTCAAAAGCTTGGCATGGCCTTGGCCTTTTACCAACTTAGTGGGATTCACTTCTATGTCGAACTCGATTAGCTTTGCGATCCATTTAGCTCTCTTCCCATCAATATCAGGCTGAGTCAAGACATCCTTCACAGAGGCTGAAGGAACATAGGCAATAACCTTTGCATGGAGGATATAAATTCTGAAAGATTTTAACGACTTAATGAGAGCATAATCTTGTTTTTCTATAGGATCATACCTTAGTTCAGCGTCTCTGAGTGTTTTTCTGAAAAAGGCCACCAGGTTATCAAGACTTTCATCATCTTTTTGTAACAAGACTGCTGCCACTGTGTCATAGGAAGCAAAGGAGAAAATATAGAAGTTATTGGTGCAATCCGGACTGATTAGAGTGGGGAATTCCATGATAGCCTGTTTGATATCCTGAAATGAACCTCTTGCATTGTTTTTCCACTTTATCTCAGATCCCTTTTTAAGAATAGAAGTTATGTGTTTCACTAACTCAGGGAAATTTGGAATAAATCTTCTGACAAAATTTATCTTACCAAGTAGAGAATGGATATCCTTCTTTGACCTTGGTATGGACAATCTCTAAATTGCTTCCACCCGAACTGGATCAAGTTTCACACCTTCTGTTGAAACAATGTGGCCTAAGAGCTTTCCTTTCTTGAGAGCAGGGGTTCAATGAAATCCTGAACTATCTGCATTTCAAAAATACTCTTTTCAGATGCTTAAGATCTTCTTCATGACTGCTAGAATAAACTGTGATATCGTCAAGATAGATGAGGACAAACTTGTCTTTTCTCCCATAAAATCTATGTCCATGTCCCTTTGAAAAGTGGCCCCAGCATTCATCAGCCTGAATGGCATCTTGGCGTATATGAAGGTACCCCAAGGAGTAGTAAAGGCAGTTTTTTCTTGGTCATCGGGATGTACAGAAATCTGGTTATAGCCTGAGAAGCCGTCTAGGAAAGACATGACAATGGCCCCTGAAATTATTTGCAGCAAATGTTCCATCTTGGGTAGGGGATAGTTGTCTTTCTTTGAACATTTATTTAGGTTTCTAAAGTCAACACATAACCTGATCTCACAATTTTTCTTTCTCACTATCACTAGATTTTCAATTCATTTAGAGTATCTTAAAGGGATTACAATTTTGGCATCAAGAAGCTTTTTGATTTATCTTTCAATTACACGCAATAGGAGAGAACTGATAAGTCTCAGTTTTTGTTTGAAAGGGATGGTGTCTTTCTCAAAGGGAATCTTATGTTGAATGACCTCAGGATCATAGGTTTTCAGATCACTATATTTCCAAGCAAAAACATCAGTGAATTCCTTCATAATGCTGCAATATTCAGACCTCTGATCAACGGTTAATTGAGCGGACAGATTTATGACTTTAGGATAATTTTGGCTTCCTATATTGTGCTCAAGGACAACATGATATTTCTCCTTCTTATCAGATTTGTAGGGGACATCGCTATGATCGAAAATCTTCTCAAGAGGTATCTAAACGATATCTTGTTGACCCATTTTTATTTTCATCTTAGGCTTCTCGGATTCATCTACATTTTGATTTTTCTTGTCAATATGCATATCAGAAAATTCATCTACCACCTGGAGAAATCTACTCAGCTCATCATCATCTTCAAAAACTTTCCAATATTTAATATTGTCAGGCAGGGATGGTCTATATTTGACTTGGATTTCATAATTAAGTCTGGGAGGCATGGGAGGGATAAACATACTGGCTGAAACAGCAAGGGAATCAGCAAGATGATTCATAGCTCTGGGTACATAAGAAATGTCAAAAATGGAAAAAGAGTCCCTGACTTTCCATACCTCATCCCTGTAGGCTTTCAATCTAGCATGTTTTGCTTGGAAAGTATTGTTCACTTGTTGTATGATGAGATCCGTGTCTCCAAACACGTTTAGTCCTTTGATTCCCATCTCCTTGGTAGAATTTAATCCCAATAGCAAAGCCTCATACTCTGCTATATTGTTAGTAGTTTTGAAATCAAGCTTAAAAGACAAATGCATAGCCTCTTTCGAAGGAGAAATCAAAACTACACCTGCACCCGCTGAGTCTTTGGTACTAGCACCATCAAAGAACATGATCCACACGGGAGTAATCTCTCCATCAGTCTGCTGATAAGTAGGCTTTGTGAGATGCAAAGGAGCTGGCTGAGAATCATCTATTTGAAGAATGCATGATCCAAAGTCTGTGTCTAAAGCATAAATGGGATGGTTTACAGAATTTTTTCCATCACTAATGATGTAGGCAAGTTGATTCTCTCTGTAAAGTCTCTTTAGCTCTCCTCCAAACACCGGGACTGTGGAATATGAAATATCCATAAGCAAGTTACCACCCATCCTTTTGCTCCATGAACGCGACAAGAGGAGGCCAAATTTGGGTGGGATATCAGCCACTACAACGTCCATTACCATGTTTCTCATTGGCAACTGGGCAAGGTTTAAAACAAGGTCTTTTATGAGGCTGAGGCATCTGACTTTACTAGAGTCAAAAGAGAAGAGGTCATGATAAGGTTTTGTGACATCAAGCCCAAGTTCATCCATCACTGCTTTAGGCATAAGATTGTGTGACACTCCCGAGTCAAGCAAATAGTTGTGAACGATCTTGTCATGGATATTTAGGGATATGTAAAAGGGTTGACAAGAGTAATCTCAATCTTCTACCATAGGTCCTATAGTCACTGTAGGCTTGTCATCTTGTAGGTTTACGTAGTCAGCAACTGGACGAGTCTTTGGTTCAAGGGACTTCAGGATAGCAGACTTGAAAATGTCATTCTTCATAAGTTCAGTCAATGGCATGGGTATTTTTACTCTCTGAATTTCTGATTCGAAATTAAAAGAGTATGATAATCTATCAGAAGGTTTTACCTCCTTAGGAGGATATCTGAGGGTGACTTGTTGTTTGTCTTGGGGCTGCAATTGCTTTTGTTGTTGTTTTGCAGGAGTGGAGGTCTGTTTTACAGGAGCGGCAGGTAGCTTGGCAGCAACTTCTTTCTTTTTCCTGGGAGCAGCAAGCAATGGCTTTGGAGCAGCAGTCTTAGATCTTAAATTGTAACCTGGCTGATCATCTATCTGATAAAAAGATTCTTCAATGCTTGCCCCATGAATATGCTCGTCCATCTGGGCTTCCTCATAATCTACTTGTGTCAAAAAGGAGGAACCATTTTCATCCCCAAAGCAATTGATGTCATCTTCCTCTTCAACTTCATCATGAGATAGCTCTTGTTCTTCTGCTAACATTGCATTTTGGAAGGGGGCCCTGATTCTTTAATCATCAGCTGCATTCTTGTCTCTCTGAAGGATCTGGACCTGTTGGTTGTTCCTTCTATAATGGAATGCATTGGGACTCCTGGGAACATAAGCATTAGGCTCTTTACTTCTTGTTCGTTGTTGATTTTGAATTTTCAGTATTGACATTTCAGAGGTCAAGCTATCTAACATCTTGGCCATCTTTTCCATTTTGGTATTTGAAGAAGAAGGAGGATCAATAGACAACTTCTTTCTCTCAAATTTTCCTTTAAGTTTCTGAGATGCCATAATGTTAGATTCAACCTCAAGAGTAGCATCTTGCATTAAAGAAAGTGTGGTTGATCTTCTTTCTCAAAGGATTAAGCAAAATTTTGGATCAAAGGCAGAAGAGTAAGTGATATTTTCTTATGCATCAGTCGGCTTGATCTCTACAGGAATCTTGTCGAACATCTTATTAAATATTTTGGTGAAGTCTGAGACCGACTCCTCATTTTCTCTTCTTAGATTTCTAAATTCAGAGATGTAATACAAGAGATCTCTTCTTTCTCCCCAGTGTTTCAAAAACACCTCGTCTAACTGCTCAATGCCTACCACTGAATTTGCTGGCAATTCCTTGAAACACTTCCTGACTTGGCCATCCAAGCTCTACACAAAAATTCTGGTCCAAACATCTTCCTCCGAAATGCTAATGTTCTCAACATAAGCATAGAAAGCTTCTATATGTTCTTCAGCAGTATAATCCCTAGATCTGGTAAACTTTGGCATATATTTCTAATAATCTCCTGTCGGCATGGTTGATAAGGGATTGGGCAACACAAAAGGGGCATACCTATTTGCTAAGATTTGTTCCATTTTTGTCAAAGGGACAGCCATGGTAATCTTGGGGGTTGATGCAAAGGAAGAAGCTTCTAAAGATGATGACTGAGAGGTGATAGGTTAGACTAGAAACAATGGTTGTCTTACTTCACTGAGGAAAGAAGGAGAATCAGTGGTAGGATGACTGCCCTGGGCAAAATTTCCTGAATAAGGTGGAAAATAAGAGGCTCTGTAAAACTGACCAAGAAGTAAGGCTAAGTTGTTTTCACCCTTAGAGGAAAGATCTTGTAAAATATCTTCAAGAACGGGCAGACTGGTATGAGTATGGAAAACACCCTCTACAGGATTAGTTGGTGAAGAATTCAAAGAAGAGGAAGAGTCCTTTTCTTGGAGGGATTCCACAACTTCTTCTCTTAAATTGGATATGGTAACCTGCTCAGAAATAGCATCTATAACATTAGAGGAAATTGAAGGCTCATCACCCTTCAAGCTTTCTGACACAATCTCAATTTTCTGAGGACTAGAAGTTTCAGCAGAAGGGGATTCAACAAGAGGTTCTTTAGTTACAACAGAAAAGGTGTTTCTTGAAATACATGGATTAGATGCTCTTGCAAATCTGGAAGTTTGTCTTTGCAAAGATTTTCCACTTATGATGATCTTCTCAGGATCTAGAACTAGTGTTGTCAGTGGTCTTTCTTGGTTTTCCCTAGTATGATCCCTTCTCTGAGCCACTTCATTCCAATGGAGTCGCAAGATAGATGGTTACAACCCAAAAAATGTGTCCAAACTTTGTCTATCATCAAAGTTGGATCTTGTCGTCTCCCAAGGAAGCTGAGCTTCAATCTCCTTTACCCGACAACAGTACCAATTTGTTAGCACTCTAGGAAACTCTCCTAGGTTGTATATCAGAGATGCCTCGTAACTTAATCTTTTTGGTAACTATTTTCTCAATAATGGGTGTGGGTTTGGATCAATATGAATATCTTAATCACTGGTTTGTATCTTCAAGACAGTCTAGCTATATTCATGCAATACAAGGCCTTCAAGAGCTATTATCAGATAGGTTTGTAAATCAACTGGATAAGAAAACTAATCAGTTAACCAGAACACACATAGGCAATATATATGATGGGTCAATAAACTAGCCAAAGATTCTTATGATTCTTGCTTAACAGTCAAAAGTAAGATGACAATTACCATGGGTCCATTAAACATAGACAAAAGAATGATTTCAACTCATATGCATAGACAAAGATGAAGGAGAGTCTGATAATAAAAAATTAAAGAATCTTGCAGGCTTAATATATTAAAAGAAAGTGTCTCTTTACAATAAAAGTAGATTATAGAACTCAAAATCGAACCCTGTGTTCATCATATGTTCTTGGCTTTATAGCCTTTTACAAACAGTTTCTAGATCCTAGATTACTGGATCGAATTTTTCCAAAAATAGAAAATCAGTAACTAGCCCAAGTAGACTAGATTAATTCAACTTCTCGGCTGATATTTATGCTCTTCAGATTCTTGGCAGGTGTAGTGAGCCTTTCGAGGCTGTTGGATCTCATGTGATATGGGAGGAGTTGAACTCGGCACCTGTTGACACTCAAACAGACTTATATCCTTGAAAATAGCTGACCGTTGTTTACCTTTTCTGTCTTTTAAAGCATATCCAAAACCAAAACAAACTCTTGATAAAGATGTCATTAATTATCTTCCATCGATTTGAACCATTTTCGAGGCTTTTGAACAAGAAAAACTTGGACCTATGCAAAAACATTATCTTTTTTCCTTAGCAGTGCTTTCGGTAGCTAGAGTAGATAGAATTCGGGCCGATTAGCTACCGAAATTTCTGCTTTCGGTGGCTAATGAACAATCGATATGTTCGCCTAAGCCACTGAAACCTGATATTATCAAAGTTTCAAAGATACCCTAGTCTTAGCTCAAAAATGCCTCAGGACGGATCTTTTTAGGCTTTTGTATCCTGCTCAAAATTTGAAGGATTATTGGCTTCCTCTAGTTCATTGCAATGAACTGCCACCTCTGCAAGGGTCTCAAGAGAAGGATGATCCTGGTGTTTTGAAGACATAGCTTTTTTCCTCAAAGCCCTGACCTTTTTCTTCAAACCCTGAGCTACTCTCCATAAGCTGTTGTAGTCCTTTACAATCTTGTTCTTCTTTTTCTTCTCCTTTATGCTTTCATGAGCTAATCTTTCCAAATCTGAGTTGCTTTCTGCAATTTTTTTTGATAGAGTTTCATACCTGGTTTTTATTACCCTTTCTAGCACTTCTTGCTCAGCTAGCTTCTTCTTAAGCTTCTTGATTTATTTTGATTTATTCTTCTTCACTCATTTGCTAGATGAGGCATCTATAATTTGTGGTTCTTGTTCTTCTCGGGGTGTAGGTGATGGAAGGTTCTCATAACTTGATGTATATATATCCACAAAAAGATAAATTCCACGCCCTG
This sequence comes from Picea engelmannii, assembly GCA_009831015.1. Classification (NCBI taxonomy): domain Eukaryota; kingdom Viridiplantae; phylum Streptophyta; class Pinopsida; order Pinales; family Pinaceae; genus Picea; species Picea engelmannii. Next base: position 155,152 of record ML784807.1, read on the forward strand.
TGGTAAACGAATCCTCGTACCCTATTTCAATCTGCTTCTCTTCATTCTCTGAGTCTGTGTAAGGAAGATTAAGAATGTTTTTGTTCACTGGGGATTCTTTGGCCTCTTCTTCTTCACTGTTGAAATTTAATTTTTTCTTAGTTTTTCCCAGCTTAGAGAAAGGAGAGGATTGATTGACTGGGGTTGGAGAAATAGCTCTCCTCCTCCTCTTTCCACTTCTAGGAGTGAAAGATTTCTTGGAATGAGGACACTTTTTTCCCTCTAGCTGAACCTCAGTCTGGAAATCATTCCAGAATAAGAAGTAATTCCACTCTTTACCTTTTCTTTGCAACAACTCACAAACCAAAAGTTTGATTAAACTATGGTGGGATAATCTACCTGCAAATTGAGTAGGTTTGACCTTGACTTGATGAGCCATCTTGGATAAGCTTCGGTGGAGGAAATAGGGCAGATTGAGTGGGTTTCTACCCGTCAAATGGTTTATAACTTTAAAATGGTAAATCATCACTCGGTTGTATCGCCCTTCACAGGTTATATAAACCATTATAGCTTTCAATAACTATTGCCATTTCTCTTCAAGGAAAGATACAGGAATATCTTTCTTCCATATCAAACCCCTGTGTTCTGGTTTTAAATAGGTCCTGAATTCAACATTTTTAATAACAGTCGTTTTAAACCATTTCTCTCCAGTCATGGGAAGCTCTGTCACTTCGGCTATGAGGGCTTCATCTATCTCAAATTTATCCTAGCCGATGATTGCTTTCTTTCCATCGAAATTGAGGGCAAAGGCCTATGCCACCTGCTGATGAAAACTCTGTAATTTTTTGCAAAAATTGTAACACCCTTCATCCTTGAACATTTGACATACCTTCGGGTGTGATTCCAGGTAACCGATATCGTTGAGCTCCTTCCTCAGGGTTGACGTTCCTTTCTTCATTTGCCACAACGTTTTCGCACACCTGTGATCGAAGGAGCAGATTTCAGGGAAGAGTTACACTGCATTGAATTAGAAAAAACCGAGTCGGTTGTGATAAAAATGAGATAACTGGGGTGAGCTTCTGAACGTGGCACTAATTACAAGGGGTGCGGTGGAATGGTAGATGATTTGCAGCAGTCATGGCGAATAACTGAAATAAATGGAGAGTACATAAGAACATGGCTTAGTGATATAGCGATCTGGAAAGATTCGCTTATATCACAGAGGGATCAACTTCCGGTCGTGAACAGTTCTTTCTCCAGCCTTTTCGGCGGATTGTGAAATCATGGAAACTTCGAACCCGTCGGTTGAAACGTGTGATAGGACGTGCTTGGTATTTCCCTGCTTCAACGATTTCGGTGGCTAAAATGGCCCTGGATTCCTTTATTAAATCTTCTGAAAGATAAGGCTTTCGGTGGCTAATGAACAATCGAAATGTTCGCCTAAGCCACCGAAACTTGAGATTTGAATTAGATCAAACAAAAACTAAATGAACTTTTATTTAAACTTTATTACATGGGTAAATCTTTGATAAATGAACCTTTAAAAATTTTAAAAGTACCTTTTTAAAAGACTTCCTATCACCTAAAATGAAAAATCTCAATTGATTTATTTGAGGAGATAACATTGGCTCCTATTGGGGGTCAAAGCCTCCCTGTGAGGTTTCAAGAACCACAGAACCAATGCCTTTTCTGAAAAATGAAAATGTAAACCTATAAACTAGTGTTTCCATTGGGCATGGAGTTATTCTGTAAAAACAAAAGCTGAAAAATAAAATTACAATGGCAAGGCTTCAAAGCCTTAGATAAAATAGAGTTTCAGAAAATGCCCATTGACTGGGCCACCAAACATTTCTTCACCTTCCAGACTTTGTAGAATGAAGGTGTTGTTGTGCTATACTTGAGTTATCATGAAAGGACCGGTCCACAAAGTGTCAAACTTGTTGTGCTTTCCTTTATCTTGCTCGAGGGCATCCCACTTCAGAACCCAATCACCAACCTGAAAATCATCCACCTTTGCTTTTCTGTCAAAAGTATCCTTGATCCTCTTTTGATGAGCCTCTGATTTATCCACCAATTGTTCTCTGACTTGCTGCAATTCTACCTAGTCAAGCATTCTTCTTATCATATCATTTGATTCAGTTTGTTCCTCTTGAAAAAACTTGGCCACTGGAAAAACTAGTTGAATAGGGAAAATGGCATCAGTGCCATAAACCAGTTTGAAGGGAGAAGTTCCTATGGATTTTTTGTTAGTTACTCTATCTGCCCAAAGAGCTAATTTTAGTTTAGAATCCCAATTATTTTGATTCTCCTCCAACAATTTTCCGATGATTCTGATTAGACTCTTATTGGATGACTTGGCAAGGACATTACCTTGAGGGTAGTAAGAAGTAGAGTGTACCAATTGCATGCCCGCTGATTTGCACATGTCAACCAATGCATCATCTTTGAAAGTTGTTGCATTATACGTCACTAGCCTTTTTGGGCAACCGAACCTACTCAAGATGTTCTCATAGAGAAATTTCATGACGACCTGATGAGTGGCATTTCTGGTGGGGATTGCCTCTATCCATTTTGTAAAATAGTCAGCGGCTACCAAGATCCATTTATGCTGACCACTAGATGAAGGATTAATCTCGCCTATGAAATCTAAACCCCACTACTAAAAAGGACCATTCACTACAATAGGTCTCAGGGGCACATATTTTAGTTGTTGTTTTCCTGTGAATCTTTGACATTTATCACAAGATTTCAAAAAGGCGCACACATATGAAAAAAGAAAAGGCCAATAATACCCAGCCCTTAAAATCTTATGAGATGTGGTCTTCCAGTAATGATCGCCTCCATAGATACTTGAATGAAACTAATGTATGACTTCAATTGACTCTTCTTTGTTCAAACATCTTAGTAGTAAACCAGCAGGATCTTTCCAATACAAAAGATTATTATTAATGCAAAATTTAATTGCTCTGAGCTTAAGGGCTCGGGCTTCAGTCATGCTAAGTTTAGGAGGAACTTCCAACTTCTGTAAAAAATGAATAATACCTGAATACCACTCACATGAAAACAAATTCTTAGCCACCTGTTGGTTGTTATGTTGTCCTTCTGTTGCTGCCTCTGTCTGCAAACTTTTTGAACTTTCCCCAATGAAATTTATGTTGAAAAGATCATAGTTTTCTTCCATCAAAAGCTTGGCAAGGCCTTAGCCTTTTACCAGCTTCATGAGCTTCACTTCTATGTCAAACTCGATTAGCTTTGCGAGCCATTTAGCTCTCTTCCCATCAATATCAGGCTGAGTCAAGACATACTTCACAGAGGCTGAAGGAACATAGTCGATAACCTTTGCATGGAGAATATAAATTCTAAAATCTTTTAACGACTTAATGAGAGCATAATCTTGTTTTTCTATAGGATCATACCTTAGTTCGGCATCTCTGAGTGTTTTTCTGAAAAAGGCCACCAGGTGATCAAGACTTTCATAATATTTTTGTGACAAGACTGTTGCCACCGTGTCATAGGAAGCAAAGGAGAAAATATAGAAGTTCTTGGTGTAATCTGGACTGATTAGAGTGGGGGATTCCATGATATCCTGAAATGAACCTCTTGTATTGTCTGTCCACTTTATCTCGGATCTCGTTTTAAGCATAGAAGTTATGTGTTTCACTAACTCAGTGAAATTTGGAATAAATCTTCTGACAAAATTTATCTTACCAAGTAGAGATTGGATATCCTTCTTTGACCTTGGTATGGACAACCTCTGAATTGCTTCCACCTGAGATGGATCAATTTTCACACCTTCTGCTGAAACGATGTGGCCTAAGAGCTTGCCTTTCTTGAGAGAAAATTGAGATTTTTGGGGGTTCAATGAAATCCCGAACTGTCTGCATTTCAAAAATACTCTTTTCAAATGCTTAAGATGCTCTTCATGACTGCTAGAATAAAATGTGATATCGTCAAGATAGATGAGGACAAACTTGTCTTTTTCTCCCACGAAAGCTATGTCCATGGCCCTCTGAAAATTGGCCTCGACATTCATCATCCCAAATGGCATCTTGGCGTACATGAAGGTACCCCAAGGAGTAGTAAAGGCAGTTTTTTCTCGGTCATCAGGATGTACAGAAATCTGGTTATAGCCTGAGAAGTTGTCTAGGAAAGACATGACAGTGGCCCCTGAAATTATTTGCAGCGAATGTTCCATCTTGGGTAGGGGATAGTTGTCTTTATTTGAACATTTATTTAGGTTTCTAAAGTCAACACATAACCTGATCTCACCGTTTTTCTTTCTCACTATCACTAGATTTGCAATCCATTTAGAGTATCTTAAAGGGATTATAATTTTGGCATTAAGAAGCTTTTTTATTTCTCTTTCAATTACAGGCAATAGGAGAGGACTGATAGGTCTTAGTTTTTGTTTGAAAGGGATGGTGTCTTTCTCAAGGGGAATCTTATGTTGAATGACCTCAGGATCATAGGTTTTCAGATCACTATATTTCCTGTCAAAAACATCAGTGAATTCCTTCATAATGCTGCAATATTCAGACCTCTAATCAGTGGTTAATTTAGTGGATAGATTTATGAATTTAGGATGATTTTGGCTTCCTATATTGTGCTCAAGGATAGCAGGATATTTCTCCTTCTAATCAGATTTGTAGGGGACATTTTTATGATCAAAAAGCTTCTCAAGAGGCACCAAACCCCGAGGTATGTAATTGTTGGGCAGCTGAACGATATCGTGTTGACCCATTTTTATTTTCAGCTTAGGATTCTTGGATTCATCTACATTTTGATTTTTCTGGTCAATATGCATATCAAAAAATTCATCTACCACCTGGAGAAATCTACTCAACTCATCATCATCTTCAAAAACTTTCCAATATTTAATATTGTCGGGCAGGGATGGTCTATATTTGACTTGGATTTCATAATTGAGTTTGGGAGGCATGGGAGGGATAAACATATTGGTTGAAACATCAAGGGAATTAGCAAGATGATTCATAGCTCTGAGTACATAAGAAATGTCAAAAATGGAAAAAGAGTCCCTGATTTTCCATACCTCATCCCTGGAGGCTTTCAATCTGACATGTTTTTCTTGGAAAGTATTGTTCACTTGTTGTATGATGAGATCCGCATCTCCAAACATTTTTAGTTCTTCGATTCCCATCTCCTTGGCAGAATTTGATCCCAATAGAAAAGCCTCATACTCTGCTATATTGTTAGTAGTTTTGAAATCAAGCTTAAAAGACAAATGCATAGCCTCTTTCGAAGGAGAAATCAAAACTACACCTGCACCCGCTGAGTCTTTGGTACTGGCACCATCAAAGAACATGGTCCAGACGGGAGTACTCTCTCCATCAGTCTGCTGATAAGTAGGTTTTGTGAGCTGCAAAGGAGCTGGCTGAGAATCATCTATTTGAAGAATGCATGATCCAAAGTCTGTGTCTAAAGCATAAATGGGATGGTTTACAAAATCTTTTCCATCACTAATGATGTAGGCAAGCTGATTCTCTCTGTAGAGTCTCTTTAGCTCTCCTCCAAACACCGGGACTGTGGCATACAAAATATCCATCTGCAAGGTACCCCCCATCCTTTTTCTCCATGAACACGACAAGAGGAGGCCAAATTTGGGTGGGATATCAGCGACTACAACGTCCATTACCATGTTTCTCATTGGCAACTGGGCAAGGTTTATAACAAGGTATTTTATGAGGCTGAGGCATCTGACTTTCCTAGATTCAAAAGAGAAGAGGTCATGATAAGGTTTTGTGACGTCAATCCCAAGTTCATCCATCAATGCTTTAGGCATAAGATTGTGTGATGCTCCCGAGTCAAGCAAACAGTTGTGAAGGAACTTGTCATGGATATTTAGAGATATGTAGAAGGGTGGAAAAGAGTCATCTTGGTCTTCTACCATAGGTCCTATACTCATTGTAGGCTTGTCAACTTGTAGGTTTACGTAGTCAGCAACTGGACGAGACTTTGGTTCAAGGGACTTCAGGATAGAAGACTTGAAAATGTCATTCTTCATAAGTTCAGTCAATGGCATAGTTATTTTTTCTTTCTGAATTTCTGATTCGAAATTAAAAGAGTATGATAATCTATCGGAAGGTTTTACCTCATTAGGAGGAGCTCTGAGGGTGACTTGTTCTTTGGCTTGGGGATGCAATTGCTTATGATGTTGTTTTGCAGGAGTGCAGGTCTGTTTTACAGGAGCGGCAGGTTGCTTGGAAGCAACTTCTTTCTTTTTCCCGGGAGCAGCAAGAAATGGATTTGGAGCAGTAGTCTTAGATCTTAAATTGTAACCTGGATGATCATCTATCTGATAAGAAGATTCTTCAATAGTTGCCTCATGAATCTGCTCATCCATCTGGGCTTCCTCATAATCTAATTGTGTCAAAAAGGATGAATCATTTTCTTCCCCAAAGCAAATTATGTCATCTTCCTCTTCAACTTCATCATGAGATAGCTCATGTTCTTCTTCTAACATTGCATTTTGGAAGGGGGCCCTGATTCTTTGATCATCAGCTGGATTCTTGTCTCTTTGAAGGATTTGGACCTGTTGGTTGTTCCTTTTGTAAGAGAATGCATTGGGACTCCTGGGAACATAAGCATTAGGCTCTTTACTTCTTGTTGGTTGCTGATTTTGAATTTTCAGTTTTGACATTTCAAAGGTCAAGCTATCTAACATCTTGGCCATCTTTTCCATTTTGGTATTTGAATAAGAAGGAGGATCAGAAGATGACTTCTTTCTCTCAAATTTTCCTTTAAGTTTCTGAGATGCCATAATGTTAGATTCAACCTCAAGAGCAACATCTTGCATTAAACCAAGTGTGCTTGATATTCTTTCTCTAAGGATTAATCAAAATTATGGATCAAAGACAAAAGAGTAAGTTATCTTGGTTGATGCACTAGTCGGCTTGATCTCTGCAGGAATCTTGCCGAACATCTTATTAAATCTTTTGGTGAAGTCTGAGACCGACTCCCCATTTTCTCTTCCTAGATTTCCGAATTCAAAGATGTAATACAAGAGATCTCTTCTTTCTCCTTAGTGTTTCAAAAACACCTCGTCTAACTGCTCAATGCCTGCCATTGAATTTGTTGGCAGTTCCTTGAACCACTTCTTGGCTTGGCCATCCAAGCTCTACATAAAAAATTTGGTCCAAACATCTTCCTCCGAAATGTTAATTTTCTCAGCATAAGCATAGAAAGCTTCTATATGTTCTTCAGCAGTATAATCCCTGGATCTGGTAAACCCCATTCAGCATAGAAAGTTTCCTAGCGATTCAGTTCATGGAAGGGGAAAGTAACCCCATTTGGGAAGTTCACACATGCCAGAAGTACACTGTCAGTTATACCACCATATTCTCCAATATGATAGATCTGTAATCTCGATATCCCCATGAGTTACATTTCGCCACCACTGTCTACTTTGTCTCCAAACCATCCTCCCCATCGAATATTTCTTTCTCCCCTTTTTCATATTCCCCACACTNAACACTCTCATTAGATTAATTCTCTATGCCCCATTCCCTACCACCTCCATGTGTGACTTCCTTCAGCATACCATTATTATTTCCCCCGTTTCTCTTATCGTTCTACATTTGTATCTGCCCCCTATGTCATGGCATGGCTTAGCAGATGGCCCATACTCTATTATTTCCAATTCGGTCGAGCAGCTCAAGAGCCTACACTTCAGTTTTCACGAATATTGTCAAGGTGACACCAACTGCTGGGTAGAGGTCCTTCCTTCTTCTTTCCTAGCAAATATTTGCCCATTACCTGACAGTTATTTGAACTGTGTTTCGTACTCATGGATATTCACCAACTCTCTCAACCCAAAGCTAATTGAACAATGACCATGAATCATCCCCCTTGTTGATAGGAAGAGGTCCTACACTTTGTTTTTTTCTAGATCCCTCACAACATATATTTTCATGGATCCCCCTCCTCTAGTAGAGTGCCTGCGCCAAACCAATTCATCTAGTTTAGTCGTTGGGTTCTCTACTCTCACATATTTTCATGGATCCCAAACCCTCCAACAATAGAAAGGTTGAGGCTATTCGCTCGGTCTGGTCCTACTAAAACAACAAGACAAGTAGAGAATGATTCTCTCTCTTCACGGAGCCTCACTTCTCTTCAATGGTCGATTTTTTTGGTGGGATTTAAATATATCCCTTATTCCCCTCCACTTACACCAACGAAGGTTCTAGGGTGAGCATATGGTTGCATGCACTCCAACTCCATATTTCACCATGTGTCCTACTTGTTTCATTCTAGGACCTGAGTCAGGTTGCAACTACAACCTGCATAGATGATTTTCTCTCAAATAATTACTGCCAGTAGGGCAAGGGATCGTGGAGCTGACAAAAGATGAGTTGGAAAGGTAGTTAAGATTGCCCCAATTCCTAAAGGCTATATGGACTACAGGTAGGTGTCGGAAGCATGCGAGGTAGTTTTTTCAATCGAGCGAGTGGATCAAAGAAGAAATAGATTGCGCTCCCAAGTAGAGAAATCTATAAAAGGAAGCAGTGATGTCAAAAATGAGGGTAGCTAGATGTTGAGGAGAAGAGATTCATTGAGTCCTTAGGATCGAGCTTGATCTGAGCCTGTTGTAATATTTTAATACTTTTGAATATACTTGTGTGTTTGTTATATGTCTAAGTTTTGAGACAAGGCACATTGCACAGTGTGTTGTAATTCTGAGGATTTATATAGAGAAGATATGAAGTTGTATGGCTCTCATATGTATCTATTCGGCATAATGCATACCTTTTTTGTGATGGACTGATTCTAGTAATAAACATGCGACAATTATGATCCATTCGGTGTATATCATATATGAGTTGAATATGTGTGTGTATTGTTTTACTTCTTAGTCCTAATAATTTGTTAGATATGAATCACATGGGTTCCAATCCCAAGGAATCTTCATGTGTTTAGCCTTCATCCCTGTCACAAGACCTTGTGGTATTTGTGATCCTATTTGCATCTTGGGTGAGACCTTCCTCGACCTTGGTCGAGGAATGATATGTCAGTGATTTAGGATTTTTGTTGGACAACTCTGGACAAACCCTGGGTCCAAACTCCCCAGCGTTAAGAAGGATGCACATAAGCATGGATCAAAACGCCCAATAATGGTTCATTTCATTTCCTAGACATATTATTTCTAGGTTTTATGCTTAATTATTGATCTCTAACCCTATGGAGGCAATTACCTTATTGTATTTATATTTAAGGTGCTATCTAACATTTTGTGGGCCGATTTAAGGTGATTCTCAAATCTGGAAATTAAATTGTAGCATTAAAAATCAGATTTGGTGAAACCGTAAGGCTAGGTTTTTGTGCTTCAAGGTGTTTTCTTTCTCATTCATAGCCTTGATTTCATTTCTATATTGTTTCCCAAGCTTATCTTACATATATAGGGGTGATATTGATCTCTAATGTGTTAATAATTGCTTCTCATTTAGTCAGAGGGTTTATTTGGTGAATTCCAAGTGCTAACTTGTGAAACACCTAAGGGGATTCACCATCCATTTTACAAGTTATTGCTTAGTTAATGTTTACATATATTTAGAACTCATCTCTAACACTTGTTTGGTTGTTATTGTGTGTGTGTGTGTATATATATATATCCCAGGTGGAAACATCCAAGGCATATTGTTCTTTGTGCTTAATCTCTCTCTTGGATGGTAGTTTCATGACCTAAATCTAAAATTTATGCATTTGTATTCATAAATAAGATTTAGAAGTGAAAGGACAACTATAATCTTGTCCTCTCTTAGCATATAATCAAGTGGTAAACACAATCACATGTTGCACCTTTGATTTATGTTAAATTTCTTCACTCTTTGAGCCTTAAAGTAGCTTAAAGTGGTTCTAACCTCTTGATTTTTTATTGTTAGTTGATAAAATTAATACAAATCTGAAGTTGTTAATGTTGTTTATCTGATCCGAATCATTTTCGGCACGAAATGAGAGCGGAGATATAATAAATAAATGCACAGAGATATTGCAGATATTCAATAATATAACAGAAATGCATTAGAGATGCAACCATAAACACAGATATACAGTAATACACGATTTCTACTAATCAGAGAAATGTACAGAGACTGTAAAAATACAGAGTGAAAGACTCGCTAGAATGGTGGCAGTGTATCTCTGAGAAGAGATGTGACGGCTACTCGCATTCGCAAGAAGATGATTACAATGAGGCTTTGAAGGCCCTTTTACAATAAACGAGAATGCCAAAAGTCCTAAACATCCAAAAACCTAACCCTAGGAGATGAAGCGCCAAAAGTCATGTGGGCCCCGTTTGGGTAAGTGAGTACATCAACTTCCAGGGGTCGTAACTTTTGCATACGATCTTCGTTTTAGGCGTGTGATAGATCGTTGGAAAGGTATCGTCAATGAGATTCATTTTGGGGGCTAAATTATGCCTTTGGATGTCATTGAGAACCTCGATCTCGAAAAACCTTCATTCGGGCCCTCAAAATGGCCACGGAAGTTAAAACCTGCTAAAAATAGTAAATTGCCAAAATTGCCAGAAAGCCATTTTGAGCCATTTGGAAAAGGTGGGTGGCCACCGATATCCACCTGGATCAATCCTCCCTCCTTAG
>ML784807.1:176685-192236 GCA_009831015.1 Picea engelmannii
ATACAAATTGAAGATTCCAGATCTTGTCAAGCCTGAGTTATGTGTTTCTCTGTCATTCCATCTTTTATTTCATACCTTCGATGAATGCTTTCATGATGCAACCTCTATTGTGGTGATTGAACAGTCATATTATCTAACCATTTGCAATTTTTCCTCTGTATCAGCTATCAGCGGATATAAGACCTATGAATGTTTTAGAATTCTAAAATTGTATACTTCATCAAAGTTATCATCTCTCTTTCTTCTATTAGCATAAAGTGAGATTCCTCTTCAATTGATGCCTCACATTTGTTATACAACTATATGTTTCTTTTTCTTTCTTCATTCCATGCACCGTCTCCTTTAAATTTGACTCAGATACTAGAAACGGCCTTTATTTCTGTTATACTATTGATTCATAGTTTGAAAGTTTTATTTTTATTAATTCAAACCAGAAATTTGCAACCCTTAAAAATAATTTTGACTTACAAAAGGGAAACCCTTAGCTTTCATGACTGTTCCAGTTACCAGACAGTCTAATATAGAACCCGGTCTATCAGATCAGAGAATCATTTTGTTAAAACTATTCAATACCATCTTACAAATAGCAATTACACGGGTAGAACTTGAACGTTCATGGGCCGTGATTGAAAGGGATATTAGCATCCAAGAACAATGGGAAGCTAGACAGAGACAGTTAAGGAACCAACTTCGATCTCGCTTTCCATTAAACTGATCTTTTTACCCATTAACTATCTCTACCTTTTTGGATTCCTTGACGGTATACTTTAGAGACTTAAAGTATAAACTCAGGAACAACATATTTTTAGCGCCATTGTCGGGGATGAAGAAACGAATCTTTTCCCAGGGAAAAATGACATTAACACTTTATTTCTTTGATAGTGAACAAAGATTGAAAAACCTTCTAAGGCTACTTTTATCTTTCACTTGGCGACTCCACAATAAGTAAACTGGATTTTAGCCGAAAGAACACTAGAAAGAACCCGGACGACAAGCAGACCTCGCCAGTTTCTGATCTGGAAAAGATTTTAAAATCACGAAGATCCCTTAGAAAAATTGTTTCATCGACACATACCATCTGTCAACCTAATTTTACACAGTCGAACATCAGAGGAATACTTGAGAGATCTGCCTCCCTCCCCCTTTTAATCGACACATTCTCTCTTACCGAAGTGCAGACTCCTACTACCAAGCACTCTGATGAATGCCCTGTGTATCCTGATTTAACCCCCATTGATTCTCCGATATATTCGTCTTATGAGTCTGGAGAAATAAATTGTTTTCATCTTGGGCCTTCTTCCTCCAGTTTCCTGTGCCTTGACGATCAGTTCCCCACAACATTTTTGTCACATTCAAGCACAACCCAAAATCTACCAAGCTTTTGTGAGCTTTCTCCTCATACACTCTGAGTTTCAGCCTCAAATCCATCAATGGTTGCACATGGAGGTGCGAGAGATGGAGGCAGTGTTGTAGGTGGTGCCGCAGGAGGAGCAGCAGGCAGCCAAGTACCACTCCCTGGAATTTTTGCTAAGGTGGCTGCTAGATATGCCCCTCTTGTCCTCTTAGTTCCCCTACATGACCTTCCAGAAAATTACATGAAAAATCTCCCAAAATTCACAGGGGAAGGCGATTTAACCGCACAAGAACACATCAATTTCTTTGACCAATTTGCTGATATCCTAGGACTTGAACACGAAGATGTCTACTCAATACTCTTAGTACAAACTTTCGAAGGGTATGTCAGAACCTGGTTCTGAGGCTTAGCAATGAAATCTTTAAGGTCATACGATGAACTCGAAAGTGATTTCATCAGACAATAGGGAGAAAGGAAAGATCACCTCTATTATCTGACTAAATTCAGGGCTCTTAGAAAGAAAAATTCTGAATCAGTTCTTGAGTTCACCCAAAGGTTTAATAAATTGTATAATAAAATTCCCATCGAGGTCAAACCTTCTCAGCCTACAGCGTAAGTAACTTTCATTGGAGCTTTCAACCCTGATTTCGCTCTACTATTAAGAGAGAGGAGATCAGTAGACCTCACCAAGATGCAAGATGATGCCCTAGAAATTGAATCAAACATGATGGCTTTAGGAAAGATAAAATCCAAAACAGAGACTGAAAACAAAGAAACCAGAAGGCACAGAGAACAAGGAGGATCTTCTGGATCAGGAAGATCTTCAGGAGACAAAATGGATGACATGGCTAGAATAATTAAAGAATTGTCTAATAAGATTTCAAAAATGGAATTAGATCAAACAAAAAATGACCATTTTCCCAGAAAGGATTTCAGAAGGAATCCCAATCCTCAAGCCCCACAAAGACAGATTAAGAATGAGGATCAAAAAATCCCAACCCCCTTCAAGAGTTAAAACTTCATTGGAGAGGAAGACTTCGAAGATTTTGAGGAATTAGAGGAAGATATAAACAATCTGGGCGATGATAATCCACAACCCTATTTATCGAGACAAGATTATGAAAAATCCTTAAATAAAGAAAATAGATTGGAAAATGACATAAACAGCAGTACTTCTGAAGATTTGACCTACCAGGGTATTGCAGATGGTATAATGGCTGAGCTTCAACAGAAGTACAATCTAATGCCTAGAAACAGGAGTCTCGCAATCACCCAAATGAAAAAGATCTTGCCAAGGAGCGAGACAGACGAGACGGTTTCAAAAAATGTTGAAACGTAGATTGAAAAAACTAACATCACGGACACACAGCCTACCAAGACTAAGTCAGTTGAAACACCCACAGTCAAAACACAGAAAGTGAAAGCTCCTACAACTGAAACAAAACCTTCACCACAAAAGAAAGCTGATAAGAAGGGGATCGAAGCCCAAACCATAGAGAACGACAAAATTGTGGGGAATTTTAATCTGGAAAATGAAATCAATAAAATCAAAATCCCCATACCTCTTGTCAAGCTGGCAAAAAACCCGATCTACAGAAAACAAATTTCCAAGATGATTAGTTTTTCAGAAGATGAAATCCAAGTCGATGTCATTAACTTAGAAGATGACAAGCCGAACATAGTTTTTGGTCCACATTTCGAAGGCGCCAAAGACACTGTTGCCCCCTTCTATATCATGTTAACCTTGTTCGACCAACTACTCCATAACTGTATGCTCGATTCTGGAGCATCCCACAATGTAATTCCTAAAGCCATTATGGATAAATTGGGTCTCAAAATCACTAGGCCTTATGGAGATTTATATTCATTCGATTCAAGAAAAGTTAAATGTATAGGCATGATTAAAGACTTGGTGGTAAATCTGGCACAAATACCTACGAAAAGCATTATCATGGATGTAGTGTTCATCGATATCCCTCCGAAATATGGTATGTTGTTATCCAGATCCTATGGCGCCAAGCTTGGAGGATCTCTCCAGCTTGACATGACATATGCTATGATTCCAGTTTTTGGAGGACAGTTCATGCACCTATACAGAGAAACCAGGTTGGCATTCATGGTAAGTGATCCGCGCAACCCGAATAACCACCCTGTATATATTGCAAATCAAGATTTAGGTAATTGTGTTTTATCCATTAATGATGATATTGATTTAGGTATAGATGAAAGTTGTAATAAGAAAAAACAAAAAAATAAAAAATAAAAAAAAATGTATATAGCACTGGTGTGTGGAAGATGTTTTTTAACGACGCTTCATCCTACTTTGGAGCTGGAGCTAGGGCACTCATTGTGGCCCCTGATAATCAATTGTAATCCCCTTTTCCTATAGACTACAGTGGAATGTGGACCACACTAATAATGTATGCGAGTATGAAGCCTTAGTGTTAGGGTTAGAAGTCGCTAGGAGAATGAAAATAAAAAACCTCGAAATCTTTGGTGACGCCAAGCTAATCGTAAAACAGGTAAACTGACAGTACCAGGCCAAACATCCTAGGTTGAGGTCTTACAGGAATTGTGTCTGGGATCTGATCTAAAATTTATTCTCCTCTGTCAAAGTTCACTACATTCCAAGAACTGAAAACCAACAGGCTGATGCGTTAGCCAAAGCAGCCTCAACATTCACACCTCCCACTACTTTCAAACTAAAGTACCATATACAAATGAGACACTGACCTTCCATACCCAATAACATACATCACTGGCAAGTTTTTGAGGACGATGAACAACTGCGCAAATTTTTAGAATCAATAGACGAGTTTGTCGAAACGCATGCCGACCAAGAAAACCAAAATGATCATGTTTGGATCATGCAGGAAGGGGAGGACCCCCAAGAATTCGACGATAAAATTGCTAATCATGGAATGATTTTTCTAAAAAATAACCAGATCCCTAAGGGCCTGATTCCCTTGGAAAGGTTATTTAATCAAGATGATATCCCTTGAAGATCCACTTTACAACCTCATCCTGAAGAGGTTGAGGACGGTGACATAGGTACCAAAGAAAACCCTCGGTTGGTGAAACTATCCAAATACCTTTCCCCAGAAACCAAAAGTAAATACGTTGAGTTTCTTAGAGAATATAAAGACATTTTCGCTTGGTCTTACGATGAATTGAGAACTTATGATACTTCTATAATCGAGCATAAAATTCCTTTGAAACCTGGTGTCAAGCCTTTTAAACAAAAACTCATACAGATAAACCCTATGCTGCTACCAGTAATAGAAAAAGAAGTCAAAAAACTATTGGACACCAAAATCATCGTCCCAGTAAGATATTCCGAGTGGGTGGCTAATTTAGTCCCAGTAAGAAAGAAAAATGGTGAAATCAGACTGTGTGTTGATTTTAGAAACCCGAACCGATCGTCGCTCAAAGACAATTACCCGTTTCCTAAGATGGACCATGTTTTAGAGAAAGTAGTTGGAGCTAACAGAATGTCGATGATTGATGGTTTTTCAAGTTACAATCAAATCGCAATACACCAAGATGATAAGGAAAAAACGGATTTCACTACCCCTTGGGGTACCTTCATGTACGATAAAATGCCTTTCGTCTTGATGAATGCAAGGGCAACCTTCCAGCGAGCCATGGACATTGCCTTCATGGGTGAGAGAGATAAATTTGTTGTTATCTATCTCGATGATCTGACTGTTTTTTCAAAATATGATGCAGAAGATCTAGTGCACCTGAAGCAAACTTTTGAGAAATATCATAAATTTGGTTTGTCCCTCAATCCCAAAAAATCTCATTTCGTTATGCAAGAAGGTAAGCTAAGTACCAAAAGGGCAATTGGGATGTCCCCTTTTCAGATGGTATATGGCACTGATGTTATTTTACCAATCAATCTTGCTCTGCTAGTAATGAAACTTTGGCAAGATTCAAACGAAGAACCTAACGACATTACCAGGAGAGAAAACCAGCTGGTCGAAGTTCAGCAAAATAGAGTAGAAGTAAATGAAAATTTGCAGATATATTAGGATAAGATGAAGACTTTATTCGATCAAAAGGCTAAGGATAGAGATTTCCTCTCTGGATATCTGGTACTAAAATGGGAAGCCAAAAGAGAAGACACTGGCAAACAAGGCAAGTTTGATTCGATCTGGTTTGGCCCCTATAGAGTCTCGGCCTCAAAAGGAGAAAATGATATTTCATTAGAAAATCTCAATGGAGACATTCTGAGCACCCCTGTAAATGGGCGATACCTTAATCACTACATCTAGTAATATGTTTTTGAACTTTCATTGTACATACCAATTTGTTTTCATGTTTTCTTTATAGTTACATTACTTTCTGTAAGTTTGATTGAAAATTCAAAAAAAAAAAAAATTAAAATTAATTTTTTTTTTCAGAAAATGCAAATACAAAACAGTTCAAATCTAGCAGTTCACAAAATTGGTATGACTGTCTGACAGTTATCAGGTCATTTTATTTGCAGGAAAATCGTCAAGGACTCAAGAGATCAACTATACTATAGGGGTAATCTGCATGAATAATCATGATAAATACTTACCAAAATGGTAATAAGTAAACAGTCTTCTGGATGTAAATACAATGAACTACTAAGGTATGAACTCTGACCTGGGAACCTGAGTTAAAAATGTCCTAAGAGGTACCAATGAACGAGACACTAAATTTCATGACAGTTAAAAAATAAATAAATAATAGTCATTAGCACTCCTAAGTTTCCGAGGTCCTCTCACCTTTTCCTTTAGATCACTATCAAGCTTACTCTTCACCCAACCTTGACTTTTTTCCCATTAGTCTCTAAAAAAAAAAAAAAAAAATAGAGAAAGAAAAAAGGAAAAAGCCCCATCTTAATTTTGGAAACGTTCAAACTAACTTTCAAAGCGAGGATAGGTAAAATTCTATGTTTCTCCTAAAATTTGGCTGAACCGGAAGTATGTCTGGGCTAATCCTAACCTTTTTTGTCATTCTAGCAGAAATAAAATGATCGTTTTCGCTCAAGGGAAGTCCCTAAGAAATATTAATAAGTTTTTCCCCGAGATTTTCCATAAAGTTAAAGTGTCGAAGGGCCAAAAGAAGATTAATCCAGAGCTATTTAAATAAGTTGACAGACCTTTGCTGTAAAAAAAATTAAGCAGTTTATTTTCCCTAAGTATGTTACATACTTATTGATTGCCCCCACTTCATAACAAAAGTGTATATAAAGAGATGGTGAAAGGAAATTCATTATTGATTGCCCCCATCTAATCTAAAGAGATGATGAAAGGAAATTCATTATATGATTGCCCTCATCTCGGCATTTAAATGCTAAAAATAATGAAGTGGTGAAAGGAAATTCAATGTGGAAAACCTGATAACTTCACCGGGGTACTGAATAGGCTCGTTGGCAGTGAAGCAATGTCTACATATCAGACAAGGCTGTTATACCGAATTGCAAGATGCTCTGGTAATTTTCTTCTTTCAACCAGATTACACTCTAAGATTATGGGATTCCAGATTACACTCTAAGAGTCCCTTGATGCGAATACAATCAAATAAAAACTGGTAGAATGGCTAATCTTGTTTCGATTATCTTGCACAAATCTGAGGTTGGTTTTAGAAAGGGAAATCTGTGTGAGCCTATCTTGAGATTGTCGAACGTTTTAATCTTGAAAGTTTCTAAAATTAAGGTTGAAATCTTTATCCTCTCGATGGGTTTTTACAACTATGTCTCACAGACTGGAATAACTGACCCCATTTACCCAATAAAGGCACTAAGTTCGCTCGTTCTCCTCGTCCCACAAGGAGACGAGGTCCCCAATTGGAGCCTATGTTGAAACCAGGTCTTAAAGTTTTTATCTCTAAGACTAAAACTTTTCTTTTCCGGTATTTGGCTTTTCATAAGGTATAATCCTCACTATCAGTCCCAAAACCCCGGCACCGAAATCCCGAAATGGCTTTATTTTTTAATAATAAAAGTCTTGACGCATGTTCTATAAAGTACTTTTAATCACGATAAATTAAAACCCTAAAGGATTTAATTAACAATCTTTTAACCTTTCGGGATTTGGGTTCACTCAGAACAATACGTTTTCAATACATTTCGAATCGCAAAATCCCGATCCCTGATTTCCCAAAAAAAAAATGGAAGTTAGTTATCGATCCTGATTAATTAAATTACTAATACCAAAGTTAAGGCCTAAACTAATCTCATTGTGATTTCGGGATTCGGGGTTTAGTGGTGACATACCTCGTGTAAGCAAGATCCCCGAAACGTGAAATCTCGACTCAAAATCAATGTTTAAAATGAACTAACTCTGTTTTAAAAACACAATTAATGGTAATTAAACTTCTTAGGTATTTTCATTTTTTGGGTTCCGTTGAACGAGATCTTTCGAATTTTTATTTTAGAATCGTCAAAATATGACCATATTAATAACGGATAGTTGATGATTTATGTGACACAAATGCGTATCTCAGAAATATTCTCTGCATTAAAGGTATTAAATTCTTGGCAGTTGTGTCATTACTTTCGCCATAAAATGAGTTAAAGGATAATTAAAGGTCTGTGTTTTGAACCTTATTCTTTTTCTTTCTATCAGGAGTAACTTGCATCCAGCCAAGCCTATACACCTCTTTTCTGTGACAGGTTTTCGTTCCAATATGAAAGTTATGGCACCAAAGAAGGGACCCAAGAGGAGTGAAGATACAACTGAGATTTCCAGCCCAAAGGGAGATGCCATATCTGACACCATGCCACATGCTATCGACTCGATCAAATGTTGGAGACAAATCTATGAAACTCTAGACTACAAGATCAAAAATTCCCCTAATGATTCTAAGAATCACCTTCGGGACATAGCAGAATCAGAACTTCACAAGATTGCAACATGCCCACGACTCATGGCATACAACAACATGATCAGTTGGGCTTTAGAGAAGATTCATATTCCAACGAGAATCATTTTAAATGATCAAGCAGTCATTATCATCTCATTCATATCTGAACATATCCAGGGCTGATACCCACAGAATTTATGCCACGACTTCTTTGAATGAGTACATGGTTTATGTAGCCATGATGTTGTGCAGACTCTTCGGCAAAAAGGATCCCTGTCATTTCCCCGCAGAATGGGTGCCCTTTTTAGAGGAAGCATCAGAAGGATATAGTTTCAACTAGAGCAAGATTTTATCCAATAACATAGCCAAAGAGGTTTCAGATTACAAAGCTGCAAGATCCTGAGGTCAACCAGTGGCCTTTTACATGTCGGCATACATCATGGACGCAATTTGTTTTATGACTCCATTCCCCCTGATGAATTGCAGTTGGAACATAACCTGCCTCGAACCCATTCATGAGTATCACCTTGAGCTGTGGGAATAAAACGCAAAAAAATCGTTTTACAAAATTTGTCATTTCGTGGTAATACCAATGCATAAAACGTTTTTCGGCTATGACCCTCCTTGCATTTCTGAAAGAGTTTCAAAAAACCTCAAGGCAATATCCAACTGGTTCATTGAAGAAGGCTTCTCCTACATCAGGGTTTATGGGTGCTCAATCCCCCCTCATGCGCTTCCAAAATTCCTCCCGGACACACTAGTGTGTAGGGAAGTAGCACACCAAATAGTGAAAGGCGGTGTCGGAATAGAGCTAAACGCGGCTCAAAAGAAGTCCTCACCAATCTTCCCTCTACACATTGGAAAATTTTCATTACAAAACTTGGGCCATTCCAAGGTGGAAGCAGAAGCACTCAGAGAAGTCAAATTGTTAAATATTGAGTACAAAAGGCACGACCCTTATCAACTAGTGAACAAACACTTGATACACTGCAATATGAAATCATATGAACATGAGGATTCCCCTTGGGATGACATGTTCAAAGGGAGTAAGACTTATAAAGAGGTGTTAGAACGAGTACAAACACTGTCGTCTGACCTGCAAGCTAGCTTTCGGACCTTTCAGAAGCATAGACAGAGTGGTCTGCCCAAAGTACTGCAAGGAGAAGCAATCACCCTCCCCTAGGAGAAAGAAAATGTCCCCCAGGGCTTCGAACATGAAGCACGGAAGAAGGGAAATCCCAAAAAAGTCCCACATGACACGGAGAGGCCCCCACAAAACAAAGAGGCCTTATAGACAAAAAAATCAGAGACCGAAGCAAAGAGGAGGTCTGGGAGACCTACTGAGTCTAGTAAGATTAATCCCCCTTCATCACCTGGTGTTGATGTCAATACACCTAAGGCAATAGGAGGGAAAGGATCTACATATATAGGAAGTCCCATAGCTTCCTTAACCCCCCTTACAGTCCGCTTTTGGATTCCCATAGACAGGAGCTCTATTTGTTGATGACCTCACCTCTATCTCCATAGATGAGATTCCTCCTTCTGATTATTTTTTTAGTAGAAAAAGGAAGTTCGTCCTGAAACAAGAGATGTATATGAAGGAGGGGAGTATGGTTAAAAAACATAAAGTCTTGATAGATGGATAGAATTTGGAGAAGGAGGATTTCGCTACAGAGATAGCAGGTTCCATGGGAGCCATGGAAACATCAAACTTTTTTAACGTGGGAAAAATGAGGAGGATAAAGAATAGTAATAACATGATAGTTCAATTACAAGATCAGTTAAAGAATGTTGAGGAGAACATCAGAGAAGAGGTGAGTAAAATCTTGGAGCAAACCAGGGTTGTCGAAAGGCTAGAAATTCAATTACTCAAATCAAGCTTGGACAAAAAGAACCAGAAGATACAAGCAAGTCAGGTGCAGGTTTCTCAGCAAAAGGAGCATGCAGAACAGTTATAGGCTAGGTTAAATTTGATGGAAGGTCAGGTCATAGATCTGAAATCTTTCCAGGCCCAGTCACTGGAAGTGCATTCAAAAATAGAAGTTGAACAGCAGAAATTGATTTCCAAGATAGATATTTTTCAGAGTTACTTTCAAGAAGTAGATAATGCCTTTGATAATATTATCCTGAAGGCAAAAGAATCCAAAGAAGCAAGGGTTACTCTCCAAAAGGCAATCATATATTCGGCAAGTGAAGAGACATCCAAAACTACGAAAATATCAGCCACAAAGCAAATCAGAGGTGACATCATGCTCAAGCTATGGGAAACCAACATAACTGAAAACAAAAGAATAGTCAAGGAAATCAGAGATGACTGCGAAGAATTTTTTGATCTCTTAGACTAAAGGTCATTAAACATTGGAAAAGGAAATTGTACAGGATTTTTGGGACAAATTAATATTATAAGACATCAATTAAATTTTAGAGAAAATTTGAGTGAAATTCAAATAGAAATTTCACAGCTAAGAGAAATGGATGTCACCCTAATATATAGGTTGTTAGTTGAGCCCAACTTAAAACTGCAGTCAAGAAAGTTTGCAGATAAAGGAGTTGAAGACCGTCTCTCCAAGATACAGAGAAAGGTTTATCTGTTCGAAGCAAAGGACCTTCCAGAACCCCCCAGAAATTTTACACAGTTCCTGGAGAGATGCATTGAATATATTGGATCAAAAGAATGAGAGTCATCAACAAAGTAAAAGTATCATTTGGATGATCTTTACTTCCAAGAAAGAAGAAAAATGGAGAAGATCGTGCAAACGGTTTATGATCTATTTTTAACAAATAGTTAGTCACTAGGAATTAGGAAATCACCAACCGTCTTAGGATTGGTAGTTTTGTATAAATATAACTTTTCAAGACTAAGACGTAGTTTTTTTTCTGGATGGGATTGTAAAGAGAAAATTTCATTTTGCCAGAATTAATGCAATACAGATTGAAGATTCCAGATCTTTTCAAGCCTGAGTTATGTGTTTCTTTGTCATTCCATCTTTTATTTCATACCTTCGATGAATGCTTTCATGATGCAACCTCTAATGTGGTGATTGAACAGTCAGATTATCTAACCGTTTGCAGTTTTTCTTCTGTATCAACTATCAACGAATATAAGACCTATGAACGTTTTAGAATTCTAAAATTGTATACTTCATCAAAGTTATCATCTCTCTTTATTCTATTAGCATAAAGTGAGATTCCTCTTCAATTGATGCCTCACATTTGTTATACAACTATATGTTTCTTTTTATTTCTTCATTCCATGCACCATCTCCTTTAAATTTGACTCAGATACTAGAAACAGCCTTTATTT
Organism: Picea engelmannii; assembly: GCA_009831015.1. Taxonomy (NCBI): domain Eukaryota; kingdom Viridiplantae; phylum Streptophyta; class Pinopsida; order Pinales; family Pinaceae; genus Picea; species Picea engelmannii. Next base: position 188,184 of record ML784807.1, read on the forward strand.
CTGTTATACTATTGATTCATAGTTTGAAAGTTTTATTTTTATTAATTCAAACCAGAAATTTGCGACCCTTAAAAATAATTTTGACTTGCAAAAAGGAAACCCTTAGCTTTCATGACTGTTCCAGTTACCAGGCAGCCTAATATAGAACCCAATCTATCAGATCAGACAAGCATTGTGTTAAACCTATTCAATACCATCTTACAAACAGCAAGTACATGGGTAGAACTTGAATGTTCATGGGCCGTGATTGAAAGGGATATTAGCATCCAAGAACAATGGGAAGCTAGACATAGACAGTTAAGGAACCAACTTTGATCTCACTTTCCATTAAACTGATCTTTTTACCCATTAACTATCTCTACCTTTTTGGATGCCTTGACGGTATACTTTAGTGCCTTAAAGTATAAACTTAGGAACAACAGTTGGAAATGAAATTCTATCAATTAAAGGTACTTGCCAAAAAAATAGAATTTTAATTGTTGTAAAATCGATCTAAAATCATCTAAGAATGAAATCACATAAAGCAATTAATCCTACTTTAATGACATGCTTTAAAACTGCTACAAGAAACTAAGAATACTTGCAGAAAGTGATACATAACAACAACAATGATGAAAATAACTAAAGATAGTCGTATAAATGAAATATAACAACAAATAGAGGTCCCTTGTATAGCCTTGAGTGGGCCCTACTCAAGGCCTCTATAGGGAACCTAAAGAAAACACTAAGATCTTGAAATATGGAAACACAATTTTTGCATTAGGAGATTAATTCATAATAGCAAATGGTACTTGACAAATTTGAATACACCAACTCCAAAGAGAGTTATGAATGATAAGAATAATAAAACTAGCTAAATACTAACTCTTAGCTACTATTTATACAAAAATGACTCATCAATCATCCCTATTTAATCAAACCCTGATTGAAAGGGATCTTATCTTCAGGACCCCTTTAGGGATCCTTGTTTCAAGGGTCAAATTCCCTTCTAATTCAATATTCCTTAATCAAAAAATTAGGTTGAGATATCGCTTGATTATATGTCTTGATCTATTAAAGAAGTGGCATGCTTTGGAGGTTGACGAAGGCGCATAATCCCCCTTTTGTCTTAGCTGTAGGTTGATGAAGGATGTTGGACAACTGTGAGGGGGGGGTGAATCAGTTGTTACTGTGCTTAAACAATTATGCTTCTTTTTAAACTCTTTGCAGAAACACTAAAGGACAATCAAAATAGTGCAGGGAAGTAAGCAATAGCATATTCAGCATCAGTCACATACATGTGATACACAGAGACAGATATTTCCTGAGGAAACCCATAAAGGGTAAAAACCTATTTTTATTTATATGATAAGTAATAGTTACATTCTTTACATTATCATACATATGAGCACCAACTCATAATGAGGCTACAACCTCTGTTTTGCAAGCTGCTACTTGCTGAGAGCACCAACTCTCTNTTTTCTCTAGCACCCACTAGAAGGAAGCACCAACTCCCTGGTTTCTCTAGCACCAACTAGAAGGAAGCACCAACTCCCTGGTTTCTCTAGCACCAACTAGAAGGAAGCACCAACTCCCTGGTTTCTCTAGAACCAACTAGATGGAAGAACCAACCTCCAATCATACAGGAACCAACCTGTATAACAGAGAACAAGAGTTCTCCCTTGCACCACCCTGCCACCCTGGTTTCTCTGGTGGCAACTAGATGGAAGCTACAACTCCCTGTGTTCAAGCACCCACTTGAACCTATGAGGACAACAGTCCTCCCTAGCACCTCTCGTCAACCCTGAAATATAAATCTTTGCTACTGAAACTTATTACAGTGATATGATGTTCAACAGTGGCTTACGAGAATCATCATTGTTCTGCTGCTTTTTGTTTCTCTGTCTACCTCATTGCCTTTCTGCACACATGACTTGTGTTGTTTGTTCTTCTTCTTTCTATGCTCTGTGCGCCATGTCCCTTCACTCCACGATTCCTCTTCTGTGAAATTCAGCTGCTGCACTCTCCTCCTTCTTCACACATGAATCACCTTCACCAACAACAACCACAGCAAACTCCAACAGCAACAGAGACCCTTCTCTTCTCTGTACCGTGTATATATCGCTTATGTGCCCCTTGTGCATGCAATATTCGTCATTCTTCTGCATGCTCATACCACACCAATCTCTTCCACATCTCAAGTGCTCTGTGTGATCATCATCGCGACTCTTCCACTTCTCTGGCAGTTCAACCCCTGTTTCTATCATCACTAGGTGTTAAGCTGAGATCCCTTTTTCTCTCTGGCAGTTGAGACTCTTCGTCTTCTCTGTTACAGTCGAGCTCATCCTTTCTGTTTTAGTTACGAGATCAAACCCTCATCCAACTGTCAATTTCCTCCATGAATCATTTTCATTCCACTGGCAGATTCCATGTGACTCTTCAGCTCCTCTGGAAATCACACTAAAGTGTCTTTTCATCCTCTGGTAGAAGCCATCAATGGTTACTAGCAGTTTCACTATGTCGTGCAACAGTAGCCCTCCGATCTTATTCAAATTCACCTGCACCATTGGATTGAATCCATGGGATCTTGCATTCATTTCGGCATTCGACAATTCTGTGTTGAGTGTCTCGACACTTCATTTCACGATCTCCAAAGTTCTGATACAGAACTTTTCTACACTAGATCCTTCCCCAATATGACTATGGTCATAACCAAGCGCCTATGCAAAAAGCGCTTTTCGTGAATTCGCGTTTCATGGATCTGGATATGATGCATCTCGAATTTCCAAGTCGCGATCTCCGAAACCCCGAAATGGAGCTTATCTGGACTGACTCCTTCCCTTCTCGTGACCATGGGCTGTGACCATAGACTTATGCATAAGGCGCTTTCGGGATTTCGCATTTCGTGAGTCAGGAGATGAGACATCTTGACTCTCCAATTCGCGATCCTCGATACCCCGAAATGGCGTGGGATCAACGGTCCTGATCAGAGCTTGATTCAACGGCTGCGATTGAATCGCAATTTCGCATATCGTGAAATCATCATTCTTGTTGCATTGTGTACTTGCCACTCCATGTTGTGATCCCCAAAACTCCGAAACGGACTAGAATCAACAGTCTAGATCAAAGCTTGATCTGGCGGCTTAGATTACATCGGATTTCGCATATCGCGAAATCAGGATTCCTGTGGTGAATGTTCTTTGACAACTTCAACACTCGATCCTTGAAACTTTGACATGGACTGGAATCAATGGTCCAGATTTGATCTTGATTCAATGGTTGCGATTTAAGTCGTGATTTTGCATATCGCAGAATCGGTATTCCTGTTGCATTGTTTCTTTGACATCTCCAACTCTCGATCCCCGAAACTTCGACAGGGAGTCGGATCAACGGTCCACATAACCCCCTGAGATGGACGGTCCTCCTGCTTTCGGGATTTGTGAGCCCTCTACTCCTTGCACTTTTAAAGATCATGCAGGTTTTCCTCGATCCAACGGTGGTTGGACCCTGCGCTCAGATCTAACGCCTGAGATCTATCCTCCTCTTCAGCGCGCGCTCTTCTTGTCTTTATTCATATCTGATGACCCTCATGCTGTTGGGAATTTTGGATGGGATCCAACGATCAGAAATGCTTCTCGGGCCTTCGATCATTTTGTCAATGTTGCGTTGCCTTCGATCATTCGATCTTCCTGGACTTATCTTTTATTTTTCTGTTGATCATCGTTGTTGTACTCAAGCCATCATCACTGTTGTACTTTCCAACGTTTCCTTCGATCATTCGATCTTTCTGGACTTATCTTCTATTTTCCTGTTGATCATCGGTGTTATACTCAAGCCATCATTATTGTTGTACTTTCCATCAATGACAAGTGTACACTGCCTGTAAAACATACCAAACATCCTCTGTACTATCTCTTCTGATCTTATCGAGGTTGCTCTACAGCTTATTCCCAAAATACTTTTGGTGCCCGTCTGTTACATTCTTCCTGTATTCATGCCATCTTCATTGTTGTACTTGCCATCAATGACAACCTGTTAAACATTTCCAACAATCTCCCCCTTTGGCATTGATGG
>ML784807.1:197389-263128 GCA_009831015.1 Picea engelmannii
CTGTTTTCTCTAGCACCCACTAGAAGGAAGCACCAACTCCCTGGTTTCTCTAGCACCAACTAGAAGGAAGCACCAACTCCCTGGTTTCTCTAGCACCAACTCCCTGGTTTCTCTAGCACCAACTAGATGGAAGCACCAACCTCCAATCATACAGGCACCAACCTGTATAACAGAGAACAAGAGTTCTCCCTTGCACCACCCTGCCACCCTGGTTTCTCTGGCGGCAACCATATGGAAGCTACAACTCCCTGTGTTCAAGAGCCCACTTGAACCTATGAGGACAACAGTCCTCCCTAGCACCTCCCTTCCACCCTGAAATATAAATCTTTGCTACTGAAACTTATTACAGTTATATGATGTTCGACAGTGGCTTACCAGACTCATCATTGTTCTGTTGCTTTTCGTTGCTCTATCTGCCTCATTGACTTTCTGCACACATGACTTGCGTTGTCTGTTCTTCTGCTTTTTATGCTCTATGCGCCATGTCCCTTCACTCCACAGTTCCTCTTCTGTGCAATTCAGCTGCTGCACTCTCCTCCTTCTTCACACATGAATCACCTTCACCAACAACAACCACAGCAAACTCCAACAGCAACAGCGACCCTTCTCTTCTTTGTATCGTGTATATATCTCTTTTGTGCCCCTTGTGCATGCAATATTCGTCATTCTTCTGCATGCTCATACCGCGCCAATCTCTTTCACATCTCAAGTGCTCTGCGTGATCATCATCGCGACTCTTCCACTTCTCTGGCAGTTCAACCCCTGTGTATATCATCACTAGGTGTTAAGTCGAGATCCCTTTTTCTCTCTGGCAGTTGAGACTCTTCGTCTTCTCTGTTACAGTCGAGCTCATCCTTTCTATTTTAGTTACGAGCTCAAACCCTCATCCAGCTGTCAATTTCCTCCATGAATCGTTTTCATTCCATTGGCAGATTCCATGTGACTCTTCAGCTCCTCTGGAAATCACACCGAAGTGTCTTGTCATCCTCTGGTAGAAACCATCAATGGTTACTAGAAGTTTCACTGTGTCGTGCAACAGTAGCCCTCCGATCTTGTTCAAATTCACCTGCACCGTTGGATTGAATCCATGGGATCTTGCATTCATTTCGGCATTTCGGCATTCGGCAATTTTGTGCTGAGTGTCTCGACACTTCATTTCGCGATCTTCGAAGTTTCGATACAGAACTTTTCTACACTAGCTCCTTCCCCAATATGACTATGGTCATAACCAAGCGCCTATGCAAAAAGCACTTTTCGCGAATTCGCGTTTCGTGGATCTGGAGATGATGCATCTCGACTTTCCAAGTCGCGATCTCCGAAACCCCAAAATGGAGCTTATCTGGACTGACTCCTTCCCTTCTCGTGACCATGGGTTGTGACCACAGCCTTATGCATAAGGCGCTTTCGCGATTTCACATTTCGTGAGTCAGGAGATGAGACATCTCGACTCTCCAAGTTGCGATCCCCGATACCCCGAAATGGCGTGGGATCAACAGTCCTGATCAGAGCTTGATTCAACGGCTGTGATTGAGTCGCAATTTCGCATATCGCGAAATTGTCATTCTTGTTGCATTGTTTACTTTCCACTCCATGTTGCGATCCCCGAAACTCCAACACGGACTGGAATCAACCGTCCAGATCAAAGCTTGATCTGACGGCTCAGATTACATCGTGATTTCGCATATCGCGAAATCGGGATTCCTGTGGTGAATGTTCTTTGACAACTTCAACACTCGATCCTCGAAACTTCGACATGGACTAGAATCAACGGTCTAGATTTGATCTTGATTCAACGGCTGCGATTTAAGTTATGATTTTTCATATCGCAAAATCGGGATTCCTGTTGCATTGTTTCTTTGACATCTCCAACTCTCAATCCCCGAAACTCCGACAGGGATTCGGATCAACGGTCCACATAACCCCCTGAGATGGACAGTCCTCCTGCTTTCGGGATTTGTGAGCCCTCTACTCCTTGCACTTTTAAATATCATGCAGGTTTTCCTCGATCCAACGGTGGTCGGACCCTGCGCTCAGATCTAACGCCTAAGATCTATCCTCCTCTTCAGCGTGCGCTCTTCTTGTCTTTATTCATATCTGATAGCCCTCATGCTGTCGGGAATTTTGGATGGGATCCAACGATCAGAAATGCTTCTCGGGCCTTCGATCATTCTGTCAATGTTGCGTTGCCTTCGATCATTCGGTCTTCTTGGACTTATCTTCTATTTGCCTGTTGATCATCGTTGTTGTACTCAAGCCATCATCACTGTTGTACTTTCCAGTGTTTCCTTCGATCATTCGATCTTCCTAGACTTATCTTCTATTTGCCTATTGATCATCGGTGTTGTACTCAAGCCATCATTACTGTTGTACTTGCCATCAATGACAAGCTTACGTTGCCTGTAAAACATACCAAACATCCTCTGCACTATCTCTTATGATCTTATTGAGGTTTCTCTGTAGCTTCTTCCCAAAATACTTCTGGTGCCCGTCTGTTACATTCTTCCTGTATTCATGCCATCAATGACAACCTGTTAAACATTTGCAACAAAGGATTCCCTTAGAATTTGACCTATTTGAGAAAATGATTAATACACCTTCATAAATGTATAAGTTTATAAAAATCACAAACAAACCAAGGCACATTACACAACTTCAACATTCAGTCATCTCAAAATAGTCAATGCACAAATCCCAAGAGATTTATATGAATCATATTAAAAGTATATCTTTGGTTTACAAAGAATGGGTCATATCATATTCAAAATGGGCCTCAATGTTCCATAATTTAGAGGCCCATCATCACCCCCTAGCTACAAATATTGAAAACCATTGTGTAAGCCAAAAATGATGTATGTAGTTCATGTTTTCCATCTTGTCCTTTTTCTTCCTCCTCATTCCTATTGTTCTTTGCATGCTTGTCTATGGTCATATGCTAAAAATTGGATAATGGAAACGTTTTCCATGATACTTTACATCCTTTTCCACTTTCTTCCATTCCTACTTCTCCTTTTCTTCATCTAGTTCTCCTATAGATGTAGGATTCAATAGGAGAGGGGGGTTGAATCTTATCCCAATCCACTTGATCTTTATTCTCCTCAAAGATTCTTTGCATGGTTTGGCCATAAACAAGGAACCTTTTAGGTTGTAAAGGGAGTGAGGCTCTACCCTATGAAGATCATGGGGAAGGCCACTCCATCTAGTTTAGCATGATTGTAGTGCCCCTTCCCTAGAAATTTTGATGTTGTCCTAAAAATGGGCCATTGTGTAACATCCCCCATCTCAACCAGGGAAAATTACTTATGGAAATACACATAAAAAACAAAATTTTATTTTGCTAATCAAATCATGTAGCTTACCAACTACACTTTAAACACATATTCAACTAATTTCTCATACCCATAATTAAATACATCTAAAACAATCTAAATAACCATGAATGCAACTGATAAAACATTTATAACAACATATAAAACCATTCTCATTCACAGAGTAAATGCACAACCATGAACTCATAAATAATTCAACAAAATAGACCATCACTTATCTTTTATAAAACATTTGTGCAACCAACTGTTTGGGAAGGACGTTCCACCGAACCATAGACATGTTGTTCCAAGCGTTAGCGCTAGAAGTTGTTACTAGAATGTGTTAGGAACAAGCCTAGCACATCTTATTTCAAAAGTTAAAAGCAAATAATTTTAAAGAGGTGGGAGGATCACACTCTTGATCTTAAAAGGGACTTAATGGATAGACTGTCAATACCTCTTCTCTATGTGCAACAGATCAGGTAAACAAAACCTTAGTTGAGTCAAGTGAGAGTAGGGTATATGTTGAAGAACAATAAATGAAACAAAACTTATAACCATAAAAGAGCATTTGTTCTTTGATATAATTAACCAGTAGAAGAATAAATCTTAAACCCAGAAATCCTTCCTGAACCAGATTTAAAAGATCCTAAAACATCCATGTGGTGAAGATTGCACTATAAAAAGAGGGAAATCATATCAGCACATACATACAACCATATAATCATATAATAGTAATAATGTGTTCAATATGAGGAATTAGAAATGAGAAACAAAAGATAATGATACACACCAACTAATGAATTCATTAACCACTGAAATCTTTACACAGATAAGGTCGATCCAAACAGTGGTATAAGATAAAGTCTTTTAGGAAAACAGGGATCCAACCCTTTCTTCTTCTCTATCTTTCATTATATAATTTTTCAGATGGTTTACATGTACTTAGGGTCAATCTTGAGAATTAGGGACACCTCAAAACAAATCTCTACAAAAACTCAGGACGAATTTAAGTTTCTAACTATTGATATACCAAATCCTAACCATTTATAAAAAGATCCTAAAATCAGGGCAACATCCTTGCATAACATCTATTTGTTTTGAATTGTTTTACATTCAAATGGTGACATTGTTGCTTCATCTTTATCTTTACCAAATATATCCGATCTTCGATGCTCCACTTGAGACTAGCCTTTGACAACTCAGCACATGTGACTAATCTGGATTAATTTTCATATCCCAATATAGCTTTTAGATCCACAAAACATTGTATAGCTTCATAACATGATCCATTATATACTTACATAATTGATAGCCTTCCTCTGTTACAAAATATGAAACTGGGTGCGAATAACAGCAAAATCAATTGCTACAAGTGTTCCAGTAGCGCCTTTATTTCCCTGTGTATACAATTGCAGGAACTCCCTATAACGACCTTCCAAAAACTAGTCCTGTGTGTTTTAAACTCTTTTATTTTACTATGTTATAGCTAGACATAGCCAACAAGGAGCATGATACCTTAGACACAGGGAACAAAAAGATTTTTCCAACCTCCATTACTTTTAATCTCAAAAACTGGATTTATCCTGGAAGTGATATTTTTAAATTGATATATTTCTATCCAAGATTGAGGAAGTTGCTTCTGCCAGCAATTCTAAGCTATTCTTTATGGTCTGCTTAGATTGGGATCGTGTTTGCATACGTTTAGGCTCATTCCCTTTAGATCCAATCTTAGGGTTTGTGATTTTCATATCCTTTTTACCCTGTTTCCTGGTAGGAACTTTGTTTTTCCCAATGATTGTCTTTTTATTTATGATCAAACCACCCTTCTTGAATTTATCCTTCTCAAACTTAGTGACAGGGGTTTTATTGCTTATAGATGTCTTTCCAATAGGTTTGACAAGCTCTTCATCAATGATGATAACCTTCTCTGTGATGGCAAGTTTATTCATTGGTTTAGACTTCAACCCGAACTTATTTTGAGGCCTTGTGCTTCATTTCCTTACTAAAATTCTATACCTAGAGGTATCGTCTTCAGTGGAACTCAAGGCATGAGGAGTGAAATTTGGGATAGGATCTTCAGAGTGTACGGGATCTTAAAACTCTATTGTTTTTTTTCTAGGTTTATGGTCCTCCACTAAAACCCTAGGTTCTGCTAACCTCTTAGCCCTTTTTGAGTAAGTTTTTTATGAAAAATGGAAAGGGTGCTTACCTCCACCTAATATGTGAGAAGACCCCACATATGTTTTTTGACTAGCTGATGTAGCTTTTACAGGCTCGTCTAGAGTCTTTAATCATGCTACTCGTTTACCCTTCTTTGCAGTGGCGGATTGACCAACATTAGATGGATTTTCTTGATCATGCTTAACAATATTTCCATGTGATTGAAAAGCAAGAGAATGATTTTCCTTATCAAACCTCGATTGGATCAAGAATTGATCTCGAGTCATCTGCAAATTCCCTAGCTCGACCTTAACAAGAAATTTAATCAACCCCTGATGAAAAATTCCATGAGGAGGGGTCTTGGGGTTTGCTTGAACCCTCATAGACATATTTTTGAGATCCCTTAAGAAATAATAAGGTAAATTCATCCTTTTAATCCCTGCTAGATGAAGAAAAAATCGAAGATGGAATAGGAATACAATAGAATAACGCCCCTCGCATGTGATGAATCTCTTAATCATGAGCAAGGCTTCCATACACTCATCAATAATCCAATCCCTGGGGATGCCCTTGGCCCAATTAGGGTCTTTGTGTTCAAGCTTTAAAAACTTATTGATGTCTCCTCCTGTAATCAATTTATGTTTAAACCACCTTTCGCCATCAGTGGGCAGGTTGCAAGCAACTGCTATAGATTCTTCATTAACTTGCATAACAGGTTTGTGATTCGAGCCCATTGTCCATTGAAACTCTCAGCAAACTCCCTGGTTGCAGCGTAATAGTGACCATCTAGCTTGGTACAGAAAAGGTACCACCCTTCCCGATCGAAAATTATTCGACTATCTTCATAAGCCTCCATGACCTCAAGCCCTTCCGGATCTTTCTGATTCACATTTCCACCTTTACCCATATACACAGTCATGACCCAAAGACTAGTTTCTTGTCTATAGAGAAGAGATATGTCTGATGTATAACGAGAATAAAGGAGATTTGCTAGCTTTGCAGAAGCCAATTCAAATAAACTAGTTGTTGTAGTTAACGAACAATGCGCCAGTTTTGAAAACACATTTAATAAGACAACCGATCTGTGTAACCTTCTATACAATTGACAGGTACAAATGAAAATACACCCCATTTCGCATGCTATGGCTGATGACGAGTAATTTGCTAACTATTTTTGCATACTCATGAGCTTGTAGTACAATCCACATCTTCCACAATTCACCAAAGTGCTTAAAATGATCATGACAAGGGACATGTGGAAGTTCCTGTAGCATCTAGCCAAATTTGTATTTTTCTCTCTTGAGTGGATTAGACTTTGAATCTGCAACTCATGAATTTAAATAATCATGATGCATAAAATTTGACATGACTAATGGATCAAATGAAAAGATTTGAAATTACTTGATGTCATCAAGTAATCATTTAAACATGTTTCTAATTCCCCATGTCCCCTTATCACAACATTAATTCCATCTCATTCATTCACTCTAGCATTCGTTAAAACCCCTTAAGGTGAGATATTAATCCTTGAACAACAAAATGATAAATATTTTATAACTTATACAAAATTTGAAAAGATAAGTAGGAATGAATGAGAGATAAAAACAAAGTAGAACATGGTAGGTGTTAACAATGGCTCCATGGGGGATGGAGTTTCCCCTGTGAAACTCCAAGAACTTTTGAGTAGACTTTTGCCTTCTAATCCTTTGAGCTTCAGACCATGCTTATTTTCAAACTGTGTTGTTCTAGTTCCTTAGTTATGTACAAACTTTATTCAAAAATATATCAGACTGCAAAAATAAAGACCATTTCTGAAAACTGAAAAAGAAAATAGTATTGTTCAATTGGGCTATGGAGTCTTTACTACCTAACTACCACACCACACTAATATGTACAATGAATTTTGGGCCACCAATGACCTTGGTAAAATAATTTCATCAGAAAACGCCCATTTACTGGGCCACCAAAAACCTCTTCACCTTCCAAATTTTGCAATAGGAAAGTGTTGTTATCCAAAATGTTTTCCACCCTGAATGGACCTGTCCACATGCTATCAAAATTCCCATGATGATCTTCCCTACGGGAATTCCATTTCAAAATAAAATCACCGGGTACCAGCTGCTCTGGCTTTTACTTTCTATCAAAAGTCTCCTTAATAATTTGTTGATGTTTATGTGCCTTCTCCAAAAGTTTCTCCCTCGCTTGATGTAATTCCACAATATGACAGATCCTTCTAATAGCATCATTTGGTTCAACCTCCATTTCTTGTAGATACTTCACAACTATCAAAGCAATTTCTATAGGAAAAACAACTTCCATTCCATATACTAATTGAAACGGTGAAGTTCCAATTTCTCTTTTGGTGCTTACTCGATCAACCCACCCGACATATTTTAACTTTGCATCCCAAGCCCTCTTGTTGTCCTCTAAAAGTTTCTTAATAATCCTGACCATACTTTTATTGGAAGATTCCACCAGACCATTACCCTATGGATAATAAGCAGTGGAATGTTTGATCTTGATACCATAGTTTTCACAAAATTTAATTAGGTTAGCAAACTTAAAGGCTCCATCATTATCTGTGATGATCGTATCAGGACAACCAAACCTGGATAAAATATTTTCTTCCAGAAAATACATGATCACTTTATCGGTTTCCCTCCTTGTAGGTATGGATTCTATCCATTTTGTGAAGTAGTTTTTTGCTATCATAATCCATCTATGTTTGCCACTGGATGGAGGATGGATTTCACCAATGAAATCTAATGCCCATTGCTGGAAAGGTGCAACCACTTTTACAGGATTGAGAGGTAAGGACTTGAGATTTTTCTTTCCTTCAAACCTTTGACATTTTTCACTTTGGCACTGACATAAGAAAATAGACTAGGCCAATAATACCCAACCCTGAGTATTTTGTATGCAGTGGTCTTCCAGAAGTGATGTCCTCCACACACTCCTTCATGCACTCCTTCATGAAATTGGGTCATGCAATTTTGAGCTTCTTCTTTATCAAGGCATCTTAATAAGAATCCAGTAGGGTCCCTCCAAAACAAAATATGATTATTAACACAATACTTGACATCTTTGAGTTTTAAGGATCTTATTTTGTATTTGTCCATTCCTCGAGGAGCTTGGAAATTCTACAGAAAATAGAGGATATTTTTATACCATTTAGATTCAACAATTTTTTCATCTACCTGAGAGTTGTTGTCTTGAGAATGTGAGTTTCCTGAATTGTTACAGATGTAATCAACTCCCAAATTTTTTTAATTAAAGTTAGCTAATAACTTAGCTAACCCCTGACCTTTGACTAGCTTAGTAGGCTTGATGTCCAAATCATACTCAAGCAACTTAGCTATCCATTTGCTCCTCTTTCCATCAATGTTTGGCTGAGGCAATATATCTTTAATAGCATTGGATGGTACATAGGCAATAAATTTGGAGTGTAAAACATAAATTATGCAAGATTCCAGTGCTTTAACCAAGGAAAAATCATGTTTCTTCATGATGTTGTATTTTAACTCAACATCCCAAAGTGCCCTGCTAAAGAAATCAATAGGTTGTTCGAAACCTTTAGAATTTTTTTGTAATAAAGTAGTTGCTAAAGTGTCATGAGATGCAAAAGAAAAAAACAGTAAATCTTTTTCAAAATCTTGACTAATAAGAACAAGCGCTTCTGAAATAGCTTGTTTAATAGTCTTAAAAGAATCTTTAGCCTCTATCTTCCACTTGATATCACTACCCTTTTTCAACATGCCAATTATGTGTTTGACCAATTCAGCAAAGTTAGGAATAAACCTTCTAAGAAATTTTATCTTCCCTAGAAAAGACTGAATCTCTTTCTTAGTTCTAGGAATGGAAAGCCTTTGAATAGCTATCACTCTAGCAGGATCAATCTTAACTCCACCAGCACAAACAATGTGACCAAGTAATTTCCCATGTTCTAAAGAAAAATGAGACTTTTTTGGATTGAGGGAAATACCATACCTTCTACATTTCAGAAATACTTGTCTCAGATGTTGTAGATGCTCGTCATCAGATTTATAGAACACAGTAATGGCATCTAGATAGATGACCAAAAACTTGTCCTTTTCCCCCACGAAGGCTATATCCATGGCTCTCTGAAACATAGCCCCTGCGTTTATCAAACCAAATGGCATCCGAGTGTACATGAAAGTCCCCCATGGTGTCGTGAAGGTTGTCTTCTCCATATCATCGACATGAACAACAACTTGGTTGTATCCGGAAAAACCATCAATCATAGACAATCTACTAGATCCTACTACCCTCTGCAAGATGTGTTCCATTTTGGGCAGTGGATAGTTGTCTTTCCGAGAGCATCTGTTTAGATTTCTGAAATCGATACAAAGCCCGATTTCACCATTATTTTTCCTCACTGGTACCAGATTTTCCACCCAATCATAGTACCATAAAGGTACAATCTATAAGCTTTTTTACTTCTTTCTCCATGATAGGTAACAAAAGAGGATTAATCTATCTTAGTTTCTGCTTGAATGGCTTCACATTTTCTTTCAAAGGTATCTTGTGCTGAAAAACAGTTTCATCAAAAGTCCTAAGATATTCATATTGCCATGCAAAAATATCAGTAAACTCCTTCAACAGTTTCTCATATTTAGCTATGTATTTCCCTGACAAAAATTTTGATAGTTTAACATGTTTAGGATTTGCAACAGTCTCAAGATTGCAATCAATTACATCTGCTTCTGTTTTTGGATCATGGGGCTTCACAGGGACATCATTCTAATAAAAAAAAAAAAATCAAGAGGCACTATACCTTTTGGGATATGATTTGTTGGCAATTGCAAAATCTTATGTCCAACATCATGTTGTGAAATTTCAAATTATGTTTTTTCTCCTCCGCATCTTCATCTTGATCAATATGAATGGAAGAGAAATCATCAATAGATTCAATGAATCTCTTGATTTCAGAATCCTCTTCAAATACTCTCCAATACTTGACTCTATCTGGAATAGAAGTCATGTATCTGACCTTTATTTGATATTTCAGTTTTGGGGGTAAAGGAGGTTTAAAGGTGCTTGCTGCCACAGCCAGGGAGTCATCATTCTCATTCTTATTTCGAGGGATATACACAATATTAAAAGATAGACTAAAGGCTTCAACAACATCCCATACCTCATTTATGTAGTCTTTCAACCGAATATTCTTCTTCTGATACACATTTCTAACCTATTGTACAATGAGTTCTGAATCTCCATGAACCTTTAAGTGTTGGATTTTCGGTTCTTTGGCTTCCCTGAGACCTAACATTAGCGCTTCATACTCTGCAATTGTATTTGTATTCTCTAATTATAGCTTGTAGGATAGTGTAATGATTTCATTTTTAGGAGAAATCATCACTATACCTGCCCCCGCACCTTCTCTGGATGAGGCTTCATCAAAGTACAATTTCCATTGCAGATTTTGATTTTTAGCAGACTGTTGGAAAACATTGTCAATATGAAATATAGATGATCCTAAATCCACATCAACTGCATAAATAGGATGATTTACAGAATGATCATTGTTACTGATAATATAAGCCAATTGAGCCTCATGATAGAGTCTTCTAAATTCCCCTCCAAACACAGGTATAGTGGCATAAGAGAGATCCATTTGAAGATATCCCCTTAGCTTCTTACACCAAGATCTGGACAAAATCATACCAAACCTAGGAGGAATATTAGACACAACTATATCAACGAATAAACTTTTGGCTGGAATTTGAGATAATGAAACAACAGGGTATTTGATAACCCCCAAGAATTTGAATTTTGTGGAATCAAAAGAAAATAGATCATGGTATGCTTTAGTGATTTCTAACCCTAGTTCTTCCATGACAACCTTTGTTATAAGATTATGAGAGGCTCTAGAATCTAACAGGAAGTTATGAAGGATTTCATCATGAACATTTAATGAGACATAAAAAAGGAGGAGTTGCATCATCCCTTTCTTCTACAATAGGCCCTAAAACAATAGTAGGTTTTTCATCCTGGAGATTTATCACATCAGTATAAGGGTATGTGGCAGAAGAAGGCTGCAACCATTTCAAAATGCGATTCCTATAATAATTAGTTTTAACCAATTCAATCAGAGGAATATGGATTTTTATCTTACTTATCTCATGTTCCAAACAAAAAGGAGAGATTAACCTGTCTGATTTTGGGGCTGAAAATTTCATAGCAGGTTGTACTTGTCTTTTTTCAAGATTCTTGTTGAGTGTCTGTACTGCTGGGATAGTAGGTTTATCTTTCTGAGGAACATGTTTATCTTTCTAAAGAGAATATTTTTCTTTCTGAAGAGCAGATTTTGATCTAAAATTGTACCCTTATTGATATGTATTACAAAGCATAGTATCTGGACTTCCCCTAGCCTGTGAATTCAATGAATCTTCATATTTATTATGTGTTAGGTGACTGAGAGAAATCTCATATCCAAACAAATGAATATCCAAATCTTCATCTACATCTTCAACTTCTTGATTTTCTTCAATGTAATTATTCTGCAAAGGTGTTTGAATTTTCTGATCATCATTATTCTTCTTATCCCTCTGTATGATTTTAGGGTTATAAGGTATTCTATGTTGATTAGGATTCTGATTTCCTTCTTGAGGATCATTCCATTTCTTTTTTTCCAATCTGATTTTAGACAGTTCAAATGACATTTCCTCCATCTTTCTTGCCATCTCCTCCAAGGAAATATTCTGATTTTTAGTATTTGATGCAGAAGACTTACATTCTTCTTTTATATTTCCCTTATCTGATCTCTTATTCAGTTGTTCAAATGCTAGAATATTGGATTCAACTTCAAGAGTTGAATCTTACATATCATCCAGAGTGGTTGATCTTCTTTCCCTAAGAAGTAAACAAAAATTAGCATCAAAGGCATTAGCATAAGTGACCTTTGCTAACCTTTCAGTTGGTCTGATATCATTTGGTATTTTCTGATGCATATGATTGAATCTATGATAAAATTCAGAAACAAATTCATCATTCTTTCTTCGTACCTTACTGAATTTTGTCATGTAATACAAATCATCTTTCTTGTCTCCCCACTTTCTCAAGAAGGTGGCATCAAGGTCTGTGATGGTGGTAATATAGTTGTCTCTAAGATTTCTAAATCACTTCCTCACTTCTCCATCTAAACTTTGAAAAAAAAATCCTCATCCACACATCATCATAATCCACTTGGAAATTGTCAACAAAGGAATAAAAAGAAGTTAAATGCTCCTCTACAGGTGTTTCCCCTTCATTGTCAAACGTTGGAAGGTATTTCATGTTATCATTTGCTGGGAGAGGATGAAGATTATTTGGCAATACCAAAGGTGCATATATGGTAGCCCTGATAGCATCCATTGGGTTGGGAGGTACTTCACCAGCCATTGTTTGATCACCTAAAGGTTGATTTGTATGTGAGGACTGTGGTGAGTGTGGTGATGAGAGCTTATGAATATTCACCAATTGAATCTTAGGAGAGGACTAGAGAATTTCTTCAGCAAGTTTTTCATCATCAAGGATATTAACTTGGAGGCTAAGATTGGATTTTTCTTCTTGAATTTCTTCAAGGATTAAGATATTTTCTAAGGGAGGATACTCTGTTTCTTCAAGGAATTCAAATATTTACTCAGATTTATATCTACTCTCAGGATAGAGTGTGTAAAAAGATTATGGTTCTACAAATTCCTCTTTCCCCAAGGTGGATTCTTCAGAAGGAGGTAAAAGAAACAATTTATTAAATCCTAATTTTTTAAGAGATTTGGATTGTTTTAGGATCTTCTCAGGATCTGAAATAGCAGGCACATTGGGAGATTATGGATGGGATCTAGTCGTCTTTCTCTTTGGAGCTAGAGTGTCTAATGTGGAGTCATTAGGTGAAAAGATATGCATTCAACTGTGCCTAGTTATAGTTTCACCATCTACAACTAGATTTGTATCATGTCATTCTACCCAGGGAAAATCTCATCATTTCGTCCCCAACAACGGAGCCAAAAGATGTTAACGCTAGAATTTGTTCCTAGACTGCGTTGGGAACAAGCCTAGCACATCTTATTTCAAAAGTTAAAAGCAAATAATTTTAAATAGGTGGGAGGATCACACTCTTGATCTTAAAAGGGACTTAATGGATAAACTGTCAAGACCTCTTCTCTATGTGCAACACATCAGGTAAGCAAAACCTTAGTTGAGTCAAGTGAGAGTAGGGTATATGTTGAAGAAGAATAAATGAAACAAAATTTATAACCATAAAAGAGAATATTTTCTTTCATATAATTAACCAGCAGAAGAATAAATCTTAAACCCATAAATCCTTCCTAAACCAGATTTAAAATATCCTAAAACACACGTGTGGTGAATATTGCACTATAAAAATAGGGAAATCCTCTCAGCACATACATACAACCATATAATCATACAATAGTAATAATGTGTTCAAGATGAGGAATTAGAAATGAGAAACAAAAGATAATGATACACGCCAACTAATGAATTCATTAACCACTGAAATCTTTACACAGATAATGTCGATCCAAACAATTGTATAAGATAAAGTCTTTTATGCAAACAGGGACCCAACCCTTTCTTCTTCTCTATCATTCAATATATAATGTTTCAAATGGGTTACATGTACTTAGGGTCAATCTTGAGAATCAGGGACACCTCAAAACAAATCTCTACAAAAATGCAGGACAGATTTAAGTTTCTAACCGTTGATATACCAAATCCTAATAATTTACAAAAAAGATCCTCAAATAAGGGCAACAGCCTTGCATAACATCTCTTTGATTTGACTTGTTTTACACTCTAATGATGACATTGTTGCTTCATATTTATCTTTCCCAGATATATCCGATCTTCAATGCTCCACTTGAGACCATCCATTGACAACTCTGCACATGTGACTAATTTGGATTAATTTATGTATCCCAATATAGATTTTAGATCCACAAAACATTGTATAGCTTCATAAAATGATCCATTATATTCTTACATAATTTATAGCCTTCCTCTGTTACAAAATATGAAACTGGGTACGAATAATGACAAAATCGACTGCTACAGGTGTTCTGGTAGCGCCTTTATTTCCCTATGTATACAATTGCAGGAACTTCCTGTAGCGACCTTCCAAAAACTAGTCCTGCATGTTTTAAACTATTTTCTTTGCCTGGGTTATAGATGGACATAGAAAAAAAGGAGCATGATACCTTAGACACAGGGAACACAAATATTTTTCCATCCTCCATTATTTTTAATCTCAAAAAATGGATTTATCCTCGAAGTGATATTTTTAAATTGATAAATTTCTATGCAAGATTGAGGAAGTTGCTTCTGTAGACAATTATAAGCTATTCTTTTTGGTCTGCTTAGATTGATATCAGGTTTGCATACGTTTAGGCTCATTCCCTTTAGATCCAATATTAGGGTTTGGGATTTTCATATCCTTTTTACCATGTTTCCTGGTAGGAACTCTATTTTTCCCAGTGATTGTCTTTTTATTTATGATCAAACCACCCTTATTGAATTTATGCTTCTCAGGCTTAGTGATATGGGTTTACTTTCTTATAGATGTCTTTCCAATAGGTTTGGCAGGCTCTTCATCAATGATGATAACTTTCTCTGTGATGGCAGGTTTATTCACTGCTTTAGACTTCAACGTGAACTTATTTTGAGGCCTTGTTCTTCGTTTCCTTACTAAAATTATATACCTAGAGGTATCGTCTTCAAAGGAACTCGAGGCATGAGGAGTGACCTCTAGAATAGGCTCTTCAAAGTGTACAGGATCTTCAAACTCTAGTGTTGTTTTTCTAGGTTGTTGGTCCTCCACTGAAACCCTAGGTTTTTCTAACCTCTTAGCCCTTTTTGAGTAATTTTTTCTGTGCAAAAAGGAAAGGTTGCTTACTTCCACCTAATATGTGAGAAGACCCTGCATTTGTTTGTTGACTAGATAATGTAGATTTTACAGGCTCGTCTGGAGTCTTTAAGCATGTTTCTCATTTACCCTTCTTTGCAATGGTGGATTGACCGGCATTAGATGGAGTTTCTTGATCATGCTTAACAATATTTCCATGTGATTTAGAAGAAGGAGAATGTTTTTCCTTCTCAAACCCCGATTGGATCAAGAACTGATCCCAAATCATCTGCAACTTCCCTAGCTTGTCCTTAACAAGAACTTTAATCAACCCCTGATTAAAAATTCCGTGAGGAGGGGTCTTGGGGTTTTCTTGAACCCTCATAGCCATCTTGTTGAGATCCCTTAAGAAATAATAAGGTAAATTCATCTTTTTAATCCCTACTAGATGAAGCATAAATCGGAGATGGAATAGAAATACAATAGAATAGAACCCCTCGCATGTGATGAATCTCTTAAGCATGGAAAAGTCATCCAACCACTCATCAGCAATCCAATCCTTGGGGATTCCCTAGGGACAATTAGGGTCTCTATGTTCAGGCTTTAAAAACTTATTGAAGTCTCCTCCTATAATCAATTTATTTTTAAACCACCTTTCGCCATCAATGGGGAGGTTGCAAGCCGTTGCTATAGATTCTTTGGTAACTTGCATAACCAGGTTTGCAATTCGAGCCCACTGTCCGTTGAAACTCTCAACAAACTCCTTGGTTGTAGCATAATGGTGACCATCTAGCTTGGTACAGAAAAGGTACCACCCTGCCCGATCGAAAATTATTCGACTATCTTCATAAGCCTCCATCACCTTAGGCCCTTCAGGCTCTTTCTAATTCACATGTCCACCTTTACCCATCTACACAGTCATGACCCGAAGACTAGATTATTGGCTATAGAGAAGAGTTTTGCCTGATGTATAATGAGAATAAAGGAGATTTTCTAGCTCTGCAGGAGCCAATTCAAATAAACTAGTTGTTGTAGTAAACAAACAATGCGCCAGTTTTGAAAACACATTTGATAAGACAACTGATCTGTGTAACCTTTTGGACAATTGACAGGTACAAATGACAATACACCCCATTTCGCATGCTATGGTTGATGACGAGTACTTTTCTAAATGTTTTTTCATACTCATGAGCTTGTAGTACAATCCACATCTTCCACAATTCACGAAAGTGCTTAAAATGATCATAACAAGGGACATGTGGAAGTTCTTGTAGCGCCCAACCAGATTTGTCTTTTTCTCTCTTGAGTGGATTAAAATTTGAATCTGCAACTCATGAAGTTAAATAATCATGATGCATAAAATTTTACATGACTAATGGATCAAATGAAAAGATTTGAAATTACTTGATGTCATCAAATAATCATTTAAACATGTGTCTAATTCCCTATGTCCCCTTCTCACAACATTAAGTTCATCTCATTCATTCACTCTAGCATTCTTTAAAACCCCTTAAGGTGAGCTATTAAACCTTTAACAACAAAATGCTAAATATTTTATAACTTATACAAAATTTGAAATGACAAGTAGGAATGAATGAGAGATCAAACAAAGTAGAACATAGTAGGTGTTAACACCAAGTATCAATATCAAGTCACCCCCGAGTTGGGGCTAGGAATCCATAAAATAAGGGTGCCTCTCACAGTCCCCTCATAGTTCAGTATCACACCACCCACTAGTTCTCTCCTACAACTATCATGAATTTCCTCCATCTCTCTTCCTCTTGACCTGCGCAACCCAAGGAATGTACCCCTTCACTACTCTCAGTCCATAGAGCATCCCATTCATTTATCAAGGTCTCTCTAGCATATGTAGCTAGGAATCTATCAGTTGGGAACTCAAGGGAACTCACTGCTAGGAAAAAATACCAGCAAAACCCACAAAATACACTTGTTGATACAATGAAACTCATCTAGGAGTTCACTCTTTAGGATTGACAACCTGTCTCATCAATTTCTAGCTCTAAAAATGCTCCAAAAATGCTCCAGCATGCTCCAGAATTCACCCAGCCTTGTTTTTCCAGCTCCCGAGCTCTCCTTCTTTGTCTTCTCTTGTTGTTTTTGTAAAAATTGAATGTTTAAAACTACTTGTTACTACCCATAAAAGTTTCTTCTCTTTCCCCAAGAAAATTGATTGCTCACTTTGCCCAATGTTGTTTGTACCTCAGCCCCATACTCTCTAATAATTATGGGGTGTGACTCACACCCACCCTATGATAGGTATTCAATGATTGGGCTCTCATTCACTCAACCAAAAAATATAAGGCTTTCCCCAAATGATAATAACATTTAGAAATGTCAGTTTGAATT
Source organism: Picea engelmannii (assembly GCA_009831015.1). Taxonomy (NCBI): domain Eukaryota; kingdom Viridiplantae; phylum Streptophyta; class Pinopsida; order Pinales; family Pinaceae; genus Picea; species Picea engelmannii. Next base: position 215,087 of record ML784807.1, read on the forward strand.
AATACCCATAATTTTTTTCCATTTGGACCCCTCTTGGACACTCTCTAGACATTCCCCCTCTCTTGTGGATCAATCATCCCCCATATCTGACCATATCCCAACAACTGAGATTGTATTTATTTACAATTTAGGAAATACATTCTTGCATTTACATTGCTTGGTCATAGCCACATTTATATCTACATTATGTATTAATTAAACTGGGGATTATAGTGGGGATGTTACATTCCCCCTCCCCTACAATTGTGCATTTTCCTCGATGCACAACACCATGTCGAAAACATATACAAATTTACATTGCAATCTTCAGAAAATAAAAACAAATTTATGCAATATTTACCCTCCAACAACAGTCCCAACCATAACCTCTCATTATTCTCAACCCGCTTACCCAAGGAATGTGCCCCCTTCACTACCTTTAGTCCATCGGGTTGCACCATTCTTTTATTAGGGCTATCAACATAGGTGACCGAGAATTTCAGAGATATGGTTCTAGTAACTAGCGACCCAAAATGGAGTCTTGTGTTTTTAGCTTCTATTTTCTTCAAAATTAGCAAAACTTTGTGGGTATTCTTCCTGCATGCTCCCATGTAGCATCTTCATGACCGTATAAATTCCATTGAACCTTTATCAACCCTATAGCTTTGTTCCTAGGCACTTTGACTTTCTGGTCTAGAATATGTACTAGTTCCACCTAAAAATTCCCTTTGTTTTCCACATGGATCACAATCTAATCAATTATGTGGTTAGGGTCAAGCACATATTTCTTTGATAATCACACATGAAATACATTATGCACTCTCATGGATGCAAGAAATGATAGCATGTATGCAACCGACCCTATTGTTTCTAATATTTCAAAAGGCCCACAATATCTTGCTGCCAACTTTGTGAAACAATCCAATCTTATTGAACTTATTTTTTCTTTAACTTTTAGGAAAATATGTTCCCCCACTTCAAAATCTCTAAAAACTATGTTCTTGTCTACATAAATATTCTTCCTGTCTTGGGAATTCTTTAAATTATGCTCGATCCTTGCCATCTTCTCTTCCATTTCCTTTAACAAATATGTCCCAATGATGGCTTTGTCTATTGGGTTATCCCAACTCACTAGTGTGTTGCATTTCCTACCATACAAAGCTTCAAATGGACTCATTTTTAATGAGGTCTGATACCCATTATAATAAGAAAATTCCACTAAGTGGATATAGTCTTCCCATTTTGATGGTTGGTCCATCACATACATTTTGAGCATGTCTTGAATTATCCTATTGGTCCTCTCTATTTTCCCATCTGAATCTGGGTGATACGTCGTACTAAGATTCATATTTGTCCCAAATCCTTTGAACAAACCTTGCCAAAATTTGGATGTAAACTTAGAATCTCTAAATGAAACTATTTCCTTAGGCACTCCATGTAGCCTGACAACTTCCTTCATGTAAATATCTGTAATGTTTTTTTCCTTGTGTTTTCTTCACAAGAATAAAATGTAATGCCTTAGTCAATTTGTCCACCATCACCATTATGGAATCATGTCGCTTCACTATTCTGGGAAACTTTGTAATAAAATATATTGTAACCACTTCCCACTTATATTCTAGAATGGACAATGGCTGTAGAAATCTCGTTGGATGTATGTGATATGTTTTCACCTTTTGGCACTCTAGACACTAAGCTATGTAGTCAACTACTTCTTTCTTCATTCCTGGCCAAAAGTATTGGATCCTTACAATTGTAATGGATTTCTGATATCATGGGTTCCCAACATATGGCACATTATGCATTTCTCTCGGCACTGTATTTTTCAGTTCCAAGGAATTTGACACATACACCTTGCCTCTATATAAGAGTATTACATCCTCTTTTAATTCATAATTTTTAAATTTCTGCCGTAAATTTTCTTGTTGTAAGTTTTCTTTTATTTGCAAATAAAGTTGATATGAATTTGTTTCTTCAAGAATTTTATCTTTTAAACTTTTCATGTACATGTTGATGGCTGAAATATGCACTTTATGATCTCTTCTACTAAGTGGATCAACCACCTGATTTTCTTTTCCCTTGATATGTTTAATTCTGAAGTCATATTCACTAAGAAATTCTAGCCACCTAGTTTGCCTAACATTTAGTGTTGGTAGTCCAAATAAATGTTTCATACCACAGTGGCTTGTTCTTAGCTCAAACCTCTTCCCCATCAGGTAATGTCTCCACATTTTTAATGCATTTACAATTGTTGCTAATTCTAGATCACGAGTAGCATAATTTTTCTCATGCTCCTTTAGTTTTCTAGATTCAAAACATACCACATGATCCTTTTGACTTAGAACTCCATTGAACCCTTCCTTGGGCGCATCCATGCAGACTACAAATTCTTCGTATGTGTATGCAATCTTTAATATGGGTTCACTTGTCAAAATGATTTTCAACTACTAGAAACTTTCTTCACATTTTGGGGTCCATTCGAATTTCACTCCATTCTTTTGAAAAGAAGTGATTGGGCTAGCAATATTTGAAAACCCTTTTATGAATCTTCAGTAATAACCCGAGAGACCCATAAATGATCTAACCTCCATGAAATTTCTTGACGCTAGCCATCCTCTAATGGCCTCTATCTTCTCAAGATTGACTGTTATCCCATTTACTGAAATAATATGCCCCAAGCAATGGATCTTCTTTTGATAAAAGATGCACTTAGCTTGGCATACAATTTATGCTCCCTTAAAACCTTTAGCACATTCTCAATTTCTCCTAATGCTCCACTTCATACTTAGATTAGATGATAATATCATCTAAGAAAACTATTACAAACTTGTCCAGGTACTCCCTGAACAATCCATTCATTAGACACATAAAAACAATTGGAGCATTTAATAGTCCAAATGGCACTACCGTGAATTCATAATGCCCATACCTTGTTCTAAATGTTGTCTTTCTGATATATTCTTCTTTTATACTCACTTGATGATAGCCTGATCTCAAGTTAATCTTGGAAAATATTATTGCACCTTTCAGCTGATCAAATAAATCATCATTTCTTGGAAAGTGATATTTTTTCTTTATAGTGATCTTATTCAACTATTTGAAATCAATACACAACCTTAAGGTTCTATCCTTCTTCTTTACAAAAAAATCGAGGCTCCCCAAGGTGACACACTTGGGCGTATATACCCCTTCTTCAAAATCTCCTCTAGCTGCATTTGTAATTCTTTCAATTCTGGTGTGCCCATTATGTAAGGCGTCTTGGACACTGGGGCAACACCTAGCACCAAATCAATAGAGAAATCGATGTCTCTCTTTGGAGGCAATCGTGGAATCTCCTCAAAAACATCTTCAAAATCTTTCAAGACCAGATGGTCTTCAATATTTACCACTTTATCACTATCTACCTCTTCCATGTGAGCTGCAAAAAATTGACATCTCTTTCTGAAACTCTTTTTCAGCTGCATGGATGAAATTTCTCTAACAACTACAACTCTATAAATGCCTTGAATATTGTCTTGTTTCCATTTCTCATCAAGACAAGTTATTGTCTTTTTGTAATAGTCTAGGACAACATGGTGTTTCTCCAACTAATCCATGTCAATTAGACAATCATATGAATCCAAAGGTATAATTTTTACATCTACCTTTTTATTGAGTCCATTCATGTCTATTGAGCAATCTTTAACCAACTCATTGATCTTTCTCTTAGCCTCCATGGCTAACTGAACTAACCAAGATTTCTTATGCTTACTCCTTTTCAAATGAAATATTTCAATAATGTTAGAGTTTATGTAACTATGGCTAGCTCCAGAATCAATTAAAATTGTCATGGGATGGTTATTAATATTACCTTCCACTTCAATCATGGGGGATTGATACTCTGCTTGATTTTTGTCCAAGGCTGCATAAATCCTTGACATGATTCCCCCCACATCTTCCATTGTTTCATCCAATTGAATGTTATGGATAGTCCTCATTCTTTCTCCTTTGTGAGGGCAGTCCTTATACAAGTGATTCCCCTCACACCCCCAACAATATACAAGTTGTTTCCTTTGCCTTTTCCCAAAATAATATGTTGTCTTTTGTTCATTTTGTGTTGACTAACCTTGTTGATTTTCTTGAGAGTTATTCTTGAAAAAAGGTGGCTTAAAACCTTTCTTCCTTTGCTCCCTCTTTCCTTTCATCTTGTCATTCCAAGTCTTTTGAAAGATTGGCCTTCCTCTACTTTTCTCATAGATATTCCTTGATCTCCTTATGGTCTCCTCCAAGGTCTTGGGGTTATCATATTGTATCTTGTCACTGTAGAAGGAGGGTAACCCACTAAGAAACCTTTGTATTTTGACCTTCTCATCTTTTATGAATTCAACATACTTCAACAATTCAAAGAACCTCTTCTCATACTCATCCATTGTCATGCTTCCCAATTTCAAATCAAATAACTCTTTCATCTTCCTTTTATAGTAATACTAAGACAAATATTTCTCTTGGAAATATCCTTTGAACTTCCTCCATGAGACCCTCTTGTCATCAAGATGTTTGTTTGTTTAAGTTGATCCCACCACATGGTTACCTTTCCTTGCAAGTGGTAGGTTGCAATTCTTGTTTCTACCCAGGAGGGGTAATCATACAACTAGAAATATTTCTTCATTTCCAACAGTCAGGCCTTAGCCTCTTCTCCCTTCCTATGCTCACCATTGAAATTTGGTGGTTTTATCTTCCTAAGTTCACCTTGCAATATGTCTCCTTTAGTCCTTCTCCTATGTCTCCTGACATGGGACACACTTGGGTTGCTCCTTGTCCCTGAACTACCATGATCTCTCCTAGTGGATTTCTCTAGGGAATGATGGCACCTGATCCTACACCTTTAATTCCTATCATTCCAATGCTCATCTCTTCTACTATTGGATTTGGATGTTGTCACTTGTCTAGCACTAGCTTCGATCGTTCTACCAGAGTCCTTATTAGCTTGCTTTTGCAACATGTTCAAGATCTAAATTATCTCTTCCTAATCCTTCATAATATTTTCATTATTAGTTCTATAGATTTTCACTTCTCTATCCAGGCTTCTCATAGTTACATGCTCGTGCCTATATCTTCTTCCATTTGACTCAGTCTCAACATTTCCCATGCTGACATGCAGACCTTTGAATTCCTCCTCGTGACTATAGGACCCTTGGGCATCTTCCATTGATGTAGTTCTCATATAGAAACCAAATTTATTCTATGAACCTATAATTCTATAGAAAATGTGCATGCAAACAATTTTTGTTAGATGAAAAATAAATACATACAAAATTTGGAAAAGAAATCATAATTTTTTCTCTGCCCTTTAATGCCACTAGTCATCTTCTTTTGAGTTGACTATAAAATTTTCTGCTCAAATAAATTTTCTAGGTTGATAGATGGATTCTCCTCCTTAAGAAATCTCCATAAACTATTTACTTTCCCAATTCTTAGTTTCGAGCAGAAAGTTATGGTCTTCAGAAGTTTTGACCATTTTCCCTTTTATATCCTTGCATGCTACATGTGTTCTCTTTCTCTCCCGGCATATATTTAGATACCCAGAGCTCAAATATAGCTTCGTGGTTGTCTTCTACAGTCCATGAATTTTCCATAGACTGCTCATGGGCCCAAACTAACTCTTGAGTTAGGATTTCTGCCCTCTACAAGAAAACTAGTACTAAATTTTACCCATGACTGTTTTGGTCGTAACTACCTCATACAAGCTTCGTTTGGAAAACAATTTAGCTTGATGGAAAGCTCTTTCCAAGTTCTATCATTTTAGAATAAAAAATTGTGTCCTAAATGCACATGAAGATTCATATAAGTTTTATTTTCTAAAAATGTTGTTTATGCCCTCAAAAATGCCCTGCAAGATGAAGATATTCGAAAACTGGAAATTTCATTATAAAAAATCACTAAATTACTATTGTAACAATCTTTAGATCTAAATCATTTCTCTAAAAATCTATATCAATTCCAATCGTTGATCTTCCTAGCCTTGCCAAGCTGTAGCTAGCCCTCTGCAAGCCTGTCAAAAACACTTTCTCGGACTCTCCCCATCGAAAGTTCAAATTGTTGGGTACGCGAATGTCTCTGGAATTTGCAGTTCAAAACACTATAGGACTCTTCCCATCGAGGAAACATCCATTAAAAATAGGATTATCTTACTCCTCGATATTTCTAAAATTCGAGCTCTGATATCCTATCGGGCCCTCTCTGTCAGACTCTCCCAGCAGAAACCTTCATGAACGAACCCCTCGATAGCCTCCTTCCAAAGACTTGCACTCGACCTCTATGTGGCACTGGTACAGTCACCCGCCCTTGATGACATGTCCTCTGACATGGCATGTTTATGTGGCTTCTTAGATGGAATTGTCCTTCACCCTTGGCCCTTCCAAGGAAACCTGCTTGTCTGATAGATTGAACGATCAACAATCGTGCTTCTCAACGACCACGATCATCTCAGGCTCCCAAAACTACACACTAGATACCTCTGTCTGACTAACTTTGTCAGACACCAAAACATGCCCAACCTTCTGAATGAGCTCTCCCGAAAATACTTTTCCGAAAGAACATCTCTACGAGATCTGACAGCTAAAATGACCCTGATTGATCCGATGACTCTCATTCTTTCGGGTTTCTCCTGTTGAGATTCTCTCCCTTTGGAATCAACCTCATTCTTGACTCCAAATCCTTTTGAAACCTTCTTCCTGAAGGCCTTTCGAGAATTCCTTGATTGAACCTCCTGTGACTGAAACTCGATTGTTGATTCTCTAGGTCAAATTAATCTGCGTCATTGATTACTAAACTTCACAACCACCCTGAAACTTACAATATTTCGACCCTTTAGGCCAAACTAGACTCTAGAACCTGCAACTCGATGCCATAATTTCTCTTCTTCGACTGTTCTGGAGCATTTAAACTCAAAATTAGCTCATAATTTTGAGATTTCACTTTGATTCACCATTTTCCCCCAAATCCATCACAGGATGAAATATGCAACCACGAATTTGTTCAAGTCACGTCGTCTCCTGGCCCATACAAGCTCAATGTTGAACCTTGAACTTTGATACCATTATGTAACATCCCCCATCTCAACCAGGGAACATTGCTTGCAGAAATACACATAAAAACCAAATTTTATTTTGCTAATCAAATCTTGTAGCTTACCAGCTACAATTTAAATGCATATTCAACTAATTTCTGATACCCATAATCAAATACATCTACAACACTCTAAATGACCATGAATGCAAATATTAAAACATTTATATCAACATATAAAACCATTCTCATTCACAGAGTAAATGCACAACCATGAACTCATAAATAATTCAACAAAACAGATAAACACTTATCTTTTATAAAACGTTTGTGCAAACAATTGATTGGGAAGGACGTTCCACCCAACCATAGACTTGGTGTTCCAAGTCTAAAAAGAAAGTCACCCTCGAGTTGGGGCTAGGAATCTACAAAATAATGGTTCCTCTCATTTTCCCCTCGCAGCTCAATATCACACCACCCATTTATTCTCTCCTACGACTATCCTGAATTTCCTCCATTTCTCTTCCTCTTGACCTACCCAACCCAAGGAATGTACCCCTTCACTGCTCTCAGTCCATCAGGCATCCCATTCATTTATCAGGGTCTCTCTGGCACAGGTATCTAGGAATCTCTCAGCTGGGAACTCAAGGGAACTCACTGCTAGGAAAAACTACCGGAAAACCCATGACAAACACTTGTTGATACAGTGAAACTCACCCAAGAGTTCACTCTTCATGCCTAAAAACCTGGCTCTTCAATTTCCAGCTCCAAAAATGCTCCAAAATGCTCCAGAATTCACCCAGCCTTGTTCTTCCAACTCCCAAGCTCTTCTTATTTATTTTCTCTTGTTGTTCATGTAAAAACTGAATGTCTAAAACTGCCTATTACTACCCATACAAATTTCCTCTCTTTCCCCAAGACAATTGACTATTCACTATGCCCAATGTTGGTTGTACCTCAGCCCCATTATCTCCAATAACTATGGTATGTGACTCTCACACCCACCCTATGACATGTATTCAATGATTGGTCTCTCATACACTCAACGGGAAAATAGAAGGTTTTCCCCAGATAATAATGAAATTCAAAAATGTGGGTTTGAATTAATACCCATAAATTGTTTCCCTTTGGACCCCTCTTGGAAACTCTCTAGGCATCCCCCCTCTTTTATGGATCAATAATCCCCCATATCTATCCATATCCCAATAGCTGGTATTATATTTATTTACAATTCAGGAAATACATTCTCGCATTTACATTGCTTGGACATAGCCACATTTATATCTACATTATGCATTGATTAAACCGAGGATTATAGTGGGGATGTTACACATTGCCCCTCTCTATTGCTCTTCAAGAATGGGGATGATCTGTAAATCAGAGGTTAGGGCCACATGGATACTAATAAGCTCATTAAACCTAATGTCCTATGCCCTAATTCTTCTCTATACTTCTAAAATCCAACTACTCTAATTTCCTCATGATGCTTCCATGAGAACAAGGCTCTGAGATGGACTTTCCTTACATATGGGTTATGTGACCACTTGTAAGGGTGAGGCGGTGAAAAGTTATGTAAATGGAACTCACTACGCTATGACCTTTCTTCCTTATTACTTTCTTGACATGTATATATGAACTCCCTAGGGGTATCCACCCTGTAAGGGAGTTGTTTACCCAACCTACCAATCTAGAATTTGTGCCATTGTTCTTTGAGGAAGATAGTGGAGTTATCAAAGACATGTGGAAAAATTTGTAGGTTTTTTCAATTTTTGGAAACAAACAGTTGTAAGACTGAGTTTTTTGAAAATGGTAGCAAGACAAATAAAGGTTTTTTTCAAGTTTTTGATAGCATAGAATTCTAAGGTTGACTTCATGTGAAAAAGGTAGTTGCACTTAGGTTTTCAAATTTGAGAAAAAAATGTAGTTCACAATATCCAAAGGGAAATAGGGTTTCTCCATCTTATGATAGTCTTTGGGAATCACAAATTTATGAAGGTAGATTTTGCTTCTTTGGCAAAGTCAATTTTTTGGATGACAATAGATAGTGAACTCTAAGAATAATAAGTGATAAAGTTTTGTGCACAAATCTCCCAAGTTTTGACCTCTACAACAATTTCTAAGAGTAAGTCTTTGATTTTTTTAAGATGGTGGGTCTGGGAACTTGTCAACGAACTCTTAGTGAGATTAGAGATGACTTTGAAACAATTTTGAGGATGGAAAAAATTTTGAAATAGTAAATAAACTTAGAAAAAAATTTGAAAATGGAAATGGCCATTGGTAAACTGTGTGAGCTAGGCTCTTAGGTTTTGACCTCTTAACAAAAATTTATGAGGTTTTTAATACTAAGACACACTTTCAATAATATTGTAAGAGGGGAAAATGAGTTTGGGGTTATGCCTCTAGGAATAACCTTTCACACAACACTTTTGTAGCTTGTGTCACCTTTGTGTAACCCTGAATTATGGTATCTAGAGCTATGTATCATCTTTGAAGCCTGAATCTGTAGCGCAAAATCTATCTTGCAAAACTTGTTTTTATGGTGATTGGACTCAAGAGTTATGTATAGTTGCATGTGGTAGCATAGATGACATATTTTTTCTTTAGCATGGATGTATTCATCCTTGGGATGATGCATTTTAGTGGTTTTGAGTGCCTTCTCTTAATAATTCAAAAGGCTAGAGATTTTTGAATTATTATCACCATTTTCCATGATGTGATGTTTGACACCAACTACATACAATGTCGATTACCTTGCCAAATAACTTCATACAACATTGATTACCTTTCCAACTATTGATTGCTTCAATCACATCTTTAGATACCCCCCGACATGGAGATTTAAGGCCCACCTTGTTGATTTGCGTGGAGGATTTTTTTAGTTAATATGACTAAATCTCAAGATTATGTACAACTATCAATGAAATAAGTGAACATTGAGTTAGTGACATACAAATTATCTTGTTGTATTGATATGCAATTGTTTACTCATTTGTTCATGTAATATACGTGTTGGACCAAATCTCTTAAGGTGTTGATTCCATTGGAGAGGTTATTCAGGATTAGATGTGTTGTTTTGAGCCAAAAACTAGAACTCCTATAACCTCATGTAGCTTCATGTAGGGAGGAAAAGTATATTGTAGCATATGATTTAATGATTTAGAGTGGAATGTAGTGTTGAAGGATGTTTTATTTGCTTGTATTAGGGTCCCTTTGTGTTGGAAATTTGGTTGTCATTGATGTCAACCCTAGAAGAAGTTCAGAAGTCCCCGTAGATTGGTTGATGAAAAATAGCGTGAAGGACATTACAAATTCATGTATAACCCCCAAGGATTGATATCCCTTATCGAACCATTTCCAATGGCAGGTGGCATGACATGTGGCTCCTCATGTTTGAGGAGATATGCCTTCTTGAAGATGATAATGTGAATTGAAAACAAGAAATTATAGGTCAGCCCTACATTCAATTAAAGAAAAGTATTGGCAAATAATAAATGATAGGTCGACTCTAAAGTTAGAAAAGGAAGTGATTTGGAAGAGTATAAATATACATCAAGAACCTTTCATTTAATCATCCAAGCAAGTGTGATGGAGCTATCATAAGTGGGTCTACACTTGTGCTAGGAATATCGATGAAGTTCAACGAGGATCAAGTCTGAAAAGAGTGAAGGGTATGGAGGTGATTGAACTATCCTTCTGAGGGCATATGCAAGTTGCAGTGGAGAAAGGAGCAGATATATGTGGTTTGTAGTGGAGCAAAGCGCGGATGTTCATGAGGTGACAGTTGACAAGTCACGAATCTAAGGAAAGGCTTGAAGAGGAAGTTTTGAGGAAGGTTTGAATATATGTTATCTCATGTACCAGGTTATTCTTATGATGAAAGTAAAAGGTTTATTATTTTATAAACATATTCAAGGGTGGAAGGAAGGAGCAAGGAAAGGGGGTTGTAGCCTCCTCCTGGTTGGTGCCGGAGAATATAGGGATTCAAAGATTCCTTTAGGTTGGAGCCTCCTTCCAGTTGGAGCTGGAGAACTTGGAAGTTGTAGCTTCCTTTGAATGAAATATTTTATTATATAAGAAAAACATTCAGTGGATTTTCACTTATATATTGTGCATTGGGTATCTCTTCTTCTGCTCTTTATTGGATATATTATTTGATTGGAAAGTAAAGTTGTTAAAAGAGATAAATTGTACTTGATATTGATTCACCCCCCTCTCAGTATCAACACTTTAATTCTTATATATCATCCTTGGTGAAGATTTGGAAAATTAGGTGTTGTAGGATGGATTCTTGTAGCTTCTTATAACACTTTATTTCTTTAAATGTATCTTGTAGCAATGTGCATGAATCTTCTTCTAGCTTCATTTAGTAGTGTAAACACTTTGCTTGCATATAGCTACATATAGGTGATTGTTTCAGTAAACAATTTTGCATTTTGGATATTTTGAAGGACGGATATGGTGTATTTTGTGGGTGGATAAGGTGGTGGGGTTATTTAATGAGTATGTGAATGAATATGAAGTGGAAGTGAGTGGAGTCAGATGAATAAGTGAAATGCATTTGAATACATAAAAAAAGGATGATGGAGGTGTGAAATGGGTGTGAGTGATGGAGTAGGTTGATTATAGATTTATAAAGGCCTTTAGTAAAATATTTTGTTATGTAGATGCTTTGCATGATGGAGGTTTGAAATTGTAGCTCAGTTTATAAACTTGATTTTTTATATTTGAGCTTTCTTGCCATTTGAAAATCTTGTCAATTGTATTGTTGTTGTAGGTCATGTTGTGACTATAGACTATATGTACTCTTTGTTGTTCTTGTAGCTTGCATCTTGCATGTAGTTCATGTTGATATTTTTGTTGTAGATGAATTTGTTATTGATTATGATATTCAGAGATGTATACATTGAGAAGTCTTGATGTGAAGCAGACAAAGATATAGTGAAATTTTTCCTAGGCTAAGAAATGTTGACAATGAGATTTGCATGCTAGTGTACTGGCAAATATGCAATATAAATTTTTTAGAGGAATATGATCCATGCTCCTTCATGTTGAATTTCCAAGACTAATGTAAACATAGATATTTAGGTTGGGCCTCTGTAGGTTTGTAGATTGATAGATGTTGGTATAAACCAATATTTGTAAGGTGATGTTTTTCTTGGTCAAATTTTTTGCAGTCTTATAAGGTTTCTGATGTAGACAAAGATATGGATTTTAAGCTTGATGAGGCTTAACCTTTTGCATGTTGAGATACAGACTCTTAACCAAAATTTTGTATCCCTATTTGTTGTGTTTAAATGTTATAATCCTAGGTGTTGTGTGGAAATTTCTTGAAACATTTCTGGTTACTATAATATACTTTGTTTGATAGCTAGCTATGACATGCCAATTCTAGAATTGGTATATTGTGTTGTGAAGCACATATATGTTTTTCTTGCAAGTTGGAAAGTTTTGATGAAGATGATTACTTGAGTGATGATACATGTTATGTATAGTTGATGATATGGATGATGATGATGGTCTATGGTGATGAAGGTGGAGCTAAAAAATGATGTATGGTGTTGGTTTGGGTGATGAGGATTATTTTCATGTTGGAGATGAGTGGTGATGGTGATGTTGGAGATGAGTGGTGATGGTGATTTTGCAGATGAGTAAATTGGGACTTATTCAGTAGAATCAAATGAAGTAAAAAGTGAAATGAATGATGAAGATGAATATATGGTATTATCCTATAGTAATATTGTATTGGGCGAGGGATATTGATGCTTCTTTTGTCATGTTTTTGATATTCATGGTAGAATCATGTTCCATTTTGTTATTGATGAAAGGTCTTCTTGGATTGAAACCTTCCTGGTTTTTGAACTTGTAACCTACATAGTGGAAAAAAATTATAGGTTGTTGTATATGTCTATCATACTCCTATACTTGGCATTGTTCTCCATATGTAGACCTAGAAACACTTGAAATAGATTTAGGGTTTTTTTCTTCTTTTTCTTGAAGCGACGATGTCATCATTGGTTTTCACTAGTTCCCTACCCCATGATGCTTGTAAGGATTTTCAACATGGGGAATGCTTTATTATATAACTAAGGCTTCCTCCTAGGACTTTTTCAACCAAAGTCTTGTCCTTAGTGCCTTCTGATTTTTTCACCAAGGATTTTCATTCTTCTTCTTTTTTTCCCTCGTATTATTATTACTATTTGGATAGGTCTCAGAAATCATAATGGGTTAAGGGAATTTCTTCTCTCAACCACATTTAATTGTTGACCTTGGAGTATGGTTGTGAATTTCTCCCTTGATATTCTTGTATATATTGAGCTTGTAACCATTGACCAGGAGAGGGATATTTTCCTCATCTATTGTTTTGATTTTGACTAAGCCATTCGCATAGCATATGTCTATCTGGTATGGCCCATGCATTTGGTTTTCATATTGCCTTTGAAATCTTTGAATATAGAATCATAGAGAAGGCCCCAATCCCCTTCTTCGAAAACCCTAGGCTTGATGAATTTATCATGCCATATTTTTCTTTGTTGATGTACTATCTCAATGTGAAATAAGACTTGTTGCATGTATTCATCTAAGGCATTGAGTTGATATAATATTTCTTACTAAGATGATGAGAGGTCCAAATTCAAGATGGAAGTTTTCCTTGGTGTGGATATCTCAAACTTAATGGGCAATGTGGCCTTTTTTCCATATACCAACTCATAGGGGGTGAACCCTACGGTGATCTTCCAAATTTTATTGTATGTGCATACAAATTCAACCAACCAATTTGCCCAATATTTCTTATGTAAGTTAACTACCTTAGTGAGAATGTTTCCCAATTTTATGTTGGTCACTTCTACTTGTCCATTTTCTTGAGGGTGGTAGGTAGCACATTTCATATGGAATATCTTGTTCAACTGCATGATATTTTCAATGAGCTTTGAATTAAACTGGGGCCTTCATCTATGACTATCTCTCTTGGGACTCCAAACCTAGAAAACATGTTTTCATGTAGGAATTGGACTACCTTTCTTTCAATTGCATTTTTAATTTCCTTTACCTCTACCCATTTGATCAAATAATTAGTGCACACTAGGATGTGGTGTTTTTGGTTTGAAGGAGGGTTAATGGGCCCCACAAAATCCAAGCCCCATTTGTCAAAAGGTTCTAATGAAACTTGGGGATGCAATTGCATTTCATCCCTCTTGGTAGGTTTTTCCATCCTTTGTCACTCATCACAATGAGAAACATATTTCTGATCATTTTTATGTAGAGTAAGCCAATAGTATCCTTCTTCCAAGATCTTGTAAGTTGTCCTCTTTGCAACATACTTGCCTCCACAAGGCTCATCATGGAATGAATGGAGGATTTCAGGTAATTCATCTTTCCTCACACATATTTTTAGGATCTATTATGGTCCAATATTGAACAAATATCTCTTGATCAAAGTATAGGTGGCACTTTTCTTGATAGTTTTTCAACGTTATATGTAAGAGAAGTGTTGAGGAAACCTCCTTGTAGCTAAGTAGTTGGCTATGTTAGCAAACCATGGATATTCTTTGGATATTGAAAAGAGATGCTTAGCATGAATATTTTCATCTACAACTTTTTTTATCTATGGTATTGGTTAGTCTTGATAGAAATCATGTTGGAAATACTAAAACAACTGAGAGGGGGGGGGGGGTGAATCAGTTGTATGTGAGCTTAAACAATTTTAAGTCTGTTAAACCATTATTAATCTTTCTTCATGTGGTCATCAACAATATACATCATATGGACAATAATAGTAAAGACCATCAGTCACACATAAAGTACACACAGAGACAGATTTTCACGAGGAAACCCATAAAGGGAGAAAACCTCTTCTTCTTTGAAATGATAGGCAGTTTTTTTCAGTTCTGTACATCATTTATAATTGAGCACCAACTCAATGTGAGGTTTCTACCTCTTTTTTACAAGCTGCAACTTGTTTGAGAGCACCAACTCTCTGGTTTCTCTAGCACCCACTAGAAGGAAGCACCAACTCCCTGAATATTCCAGCACCCACTGGATGGAAACACCAACTTCCTGAATGTTCCAGCACCAACTGGATGGAAGCACCAACTTCCAGTTACACAAGCTCCAACCTGTATAACAGAGAACACTTGTTCTCCCTAGCACCACCCTGCCACCCTAGTTTCTCTGGAACCAGATGGAAGCTACAACTTCCTGTGTTCAAGTTCCCACTTGAACCTCTGAGGACAACAGTCCTCCCGAGCACCTCCCAACCTCCCTAGAATATTAAAATAATGAATACACAGACAATTTCCCAGATAAATCAATTCTTACCTTCCTTTCTCTGTTCTGTAAGTTTGATATGTTCTGTTATTATGCTCTGCGTTTTCTCTTGCTCTGCTATTCTGCTCTGAGTTCCATTTTACTCTGCACATCTACTTCCTTTCCTACCACGCATCCTCTTCTGTATTCTTCCTTACTGTTTCACTCCTTTCCTCACCAGAACAACCAACTCGACACAGTCTGTTTCCTCTTCTTTTATACACACAGGCACAACGTTTCAACTTCCCAACTCCTTGGGAAAAATGACGACAACTGTCCACCCAACCGAAATGACAACTGATCGACAACTAATGTGCGATCATGAGTCTGTTTTACTAACGGATTTGTAACTGAAAGTGTTAAGTGTGTGTGGAAGAACAGTAACCCTCCGATCACATTCAAACCTTATCCGCACCGTTGGATGATCTTTATCATGCTTTTCCTTTAAATCGGGTTTCGGCATTTCGACATTCCTTTGCCCAAGTTTCTCAACACTTTCACATCGCGATCTCTAAAACTCTGAAATGGAGCTTATCTGGGCTGACTCCTTCTCTTCCCGTGACCAAGAGCTGTGACCACAGTTTTATGCGAAAGGGGCTTTCGCGATTTCGCATATCGCGAATTCGTACATTTGTTCACTAGCCATTCCATGTTGCGATCCCCGAAACTCCGACACGGTCTAGAATCAACGGTCTAGATCAAATCCTGATCTGACGGCTCAGATTACATCGCGATTTCGCATATCGTGAAATCAACACTCCTGATGTCAAGTGACTTTGTCACTTCAAAGTTCTGATCCCCGATGCCGATGCGGCCCTTTCCACGTGTTAGCCCTGCTGTCTATAGGCCTTGGCCCATATGACCATCAACACATGACCTCGGTCAAACCTCTCATCGGGGTTTCAGCATTTTCTATGTCACCATGCACATGCCTACGGAATTCTCGATCCTCCGATCCCCGATTCTCCGATGAAGGAAATCAATGGTCCAGATCTCATTCTTGCTTTAACGGCTGCGATTAAATCGCGAAATCGCATATCGCAATTTTGGGGTTTTCGTTGTCAAGTGAATTGGACATTTCAAAGTCCCGATCCCCGATTCTCCGATGAAGCCTCCTATCGAGCGTCTCCCGGTGGCGCCCGATCGCTTCCACGCTTATCTCCCTCGCAGCTTCTGCAGATCTGACGGCTGACGGGTGTCTACTTCCGATCTGATGGCTCAGATCCTCTCTCCGACAAGGGCTATAAACTACGGTCCAGATTCATTTTGGATTCAACGGTTACGATTGAACCGTGATCTTGTTGCAATCTGACTGATACAAACCCATCAATGACAACAACCATTCGCTGTCTGCAAATTTGCCATCAATGACAACAACTATCAACACGCATTCGTTGCTTGTTCAATATTTGCCAACAAATCATGCAACACCATTCTGCTTTTTAGGCTTTCCAAGTATTGTTAGATCAAATTATCACAACTTTAAAAGAAATCTAATTATCCTACCATTAATGTTATCTTTGTTCATTAAATACTTAATGGAAGTGGCATAGCTCACATACATGTAGCAATTATAACACCTATAGGACACGCTATGCCTTTAGAATGCACAATGGAACTCATAGTCAAACACACAACAAACAATTCATTTACTATTGTTAAGACTGAAATAGAAGAATTTTAATTACAACCACAAGAACACAAAAAGATGTGAATCCTTGCTTTTATTATTGATTTTAGAATTTCTCTTATTACAATGCAATTGAGAAATACATATGTTCTCACCAGACTAGAACTGATTTACTATGTTGTTCTTTTGCAGATTGTATCATCTCTTCTTGATCTCATTCTTGGTGGTTGTCTTGGTCACTTCAAATTGTCCTCAGGGAAACCTTCCTTTCTTCTAGCTCGAATCAACCTTGACATCTTCCTTCCCCCTTATTTTTATGTTGTTTCTGTCAGTTGATTTGTTTCCCCTTCTGTTGGGGAGATGAACAGTCATGACAATTTGTTGCCAATATTTTTTCTAGTTTAGTTTTGTTTCCTCTTCCTTCACCAATGATTTCCACTTGGCACTTAATCTTCATGAGCTCCATGGACCGAATTTGGAATCAGCACGCTGAGTTGCAGCATAAAAATTTCAGTACAAATCTTCTAGCTTGGAGTTGCAGTGTAGGAGTTGCAGCAAGTTGCAACACCAATCCTATAGCGTGGAGTCACAGCATAGGAGTTGTAGTGAGTTACAACACCAATATTGTAGCGTGGAGTTGCAGCATAGGAATTGCATCTTCATCAAATTTAACAAGGAGTAACATCACGAGTTGTCAAGTATATTTGCAACCATCCTTATTCGTTCTAAATTAACTTGTACAAAATTGAAATATTTTTGTGTGATGTGGACTGCCCAGAACCAAAGATGCTCCTGCATCAAACACCCTTGGTAATAAAAACATGAGCTTCCATCTCATGTGGTTGTTGTTCCAGAGAATGAAGAGTTTCGCAGGTGCATTAGTTATTCTTTGAAAACCCACGATGCATCCTCAAATCCTCTATTTTTCCATTTGACCAAATATTCTAGATATTCCTTGTTGCAATTTTTTCTACCAATCCTTATGGCCAAAATTTCTTCCACTTCCTCAGTTCGCTTGACTGGTATTTGTTCCAATCCATCCAGAGTATTTTCATCACCATTGTTTTCTCCAGCATGGAAATCATACAGATTGACAACATTGAATGTTGAGATATATCGAACTTGTCTAGAAGTTCCGACTGATAAGCATTATCAAAATATTTCTTCAAGATTCTGCATAGTCCTATTTTTTTATACTTAAGTTTGTTATAAGTACCTCTGGTAAATCATTCCTTTCTCAAATGAGCCATGACTAACTCACCTTATTTAAATATTTGTTATCTTCACTGCAGGTTTTTCCTCGGTTCATACTTGTTATTTATTTCATGTAGTTTATGCTTTACCTGCTCATGCAATTCCTACATAATGTCTGCAAAATCACTGACATCAACACTCCTTTTATCTCCTAGATTTGGTAAATCATTCAAATCTACCACCTCTTTAGGTGACCTATGATAAACAATTTGGAATGGGATCTTCCCTGTAGATATGTTCATTGAATCATTGTAATAAAATTCAACTTGTGCCAAAACCGAATCCCACTATCTAGGATTTTTTCCACTCAAGCTTCTCAATAAGTTTCCTAAAATTTGGTTCACCACCTCGGTCTTCCCATTTATTTGGGGATGATAGGCCGAACTATATAGAAAATTAGAACCCAACCTTTTCAAAAGTGGCCTCCAAAAGTGACCAAGAAATCACATGTCTCTATCTGAAGTAATACTCCTTGGTAGGTTATGTAATCGTACAACTTCTCTAAAAAATAAGGCATCCACTTCACTATCATCACTTGTCTTCTTACATGCTACAAAATGTGTCATTTTTGAAAACCGATCCACTACCACCATCCGATAATTGTACTTCCTCTCTGTCATAGGTAGTCCCAAAACAAAATCCATGCTTGCATCTTCCCATGGTCTTTTAGGTACCGGCAATGGAGTGTAAAGTCCTATATTCTGACTTCTACCCTTAGCTAATTGACAAACTCTACAACACTTAAAAAAATTTCTAACATCCTTTTTTTATGCTAGACCAAATGTACCATTCTTTCACCAATGATGTGGTTTTGTCCCTACCACAATGTCCTCCTAAACCGCCACTGTGTAACTCTATAATGAGGTTCAATCGTATTGAACTTTGTGAAACACATAACTATTGGTTCTTAAACAAGAATCCTTCTTGAATGTGATACTCTAAGAATGGTGTTCGTTCCATACTTCATGGTTCTCTGCATGCCTTCCAAGCCTCTGCAAAATCTGCATCCTCTTCATACAACCCTTTCACACATTCCAAAATTACCACTGCAACTGACATGGTGTTTAGCAATATTGTCCTCTGACTCAATGCATCAACAACCTTGTTTGATTTCCCTAACCTGTGTTTCAAAACAAATGTATAACTTTGTAAAATTCTACCCTTTTAGAAGGTTTCTGATTCAATTTACCTTGGATGTTAACGTATTGCAACACCTTGTGGTCACTCAACAAAAAAAAAACTCCTTTGGAAGCAAGTAATGTCACCACTTTTTTAGGGCCTGGATTATAGCATACAATTCTTGATCATAAACAAAGTATTTCTTCCTTGTTTCATTCAAATTCTCACTGGAAAAGGATATTAGTCTACCTTCTTGGCTCATAATTTCTCCAATTTCTATCACACTTGCATCACAACCTACTTGAAATGCCTTATTGAAATCTGGAAGTGCCATTACTGGTTGTTCTATCACCTTTCTTTTCATATATTCAAATGACCTTGTTGTTGTTGTTCTCCACTAAAATGTGCCTTTCTTCATGCATTTGGTAAGAGGCACACAAATCTGACTGAAATTTTGAATGAACTTCCTATAGAAACTCGTCATTCCATGGAAACCCCGCATGTCAAAAGTGCATTTAGGTGTCTGCATATCTAATACTTCTTTTACCTTCTATGTTTTAACCTTCTTTGGAAACCAAAAAACCCAAGTATACAGGCTCCTTTTGCAAAAACGTACACTTCTTCATATTTATCAACAATGCCTCCTCTTTCAATTGTTGTATCACCTTCTTCACGTGCTCCAGATGTTCCTCTTTGCTCCTGCTGAAAATCAAAATGTCATCTAAATACACAACAACACATTTTCCCAAAAATAGTTTCAGAACTTCGTTCATTGGCCTCATGAATGTGCTAGGTGCATTAGTTAAACTGAAGGGCCTAACTAACCACTCAAACAACCCATCTTTTGCCTTGAACGTTGTCTTCCATTTGTCACCTTTCCTTATCTAGATTTGATGATAACCACTCCTCAAATCAATATTCGTAAAGTGCTCAGCGCCACTCAAACAGTCCATGAGATCATCCACTCTCGGTAAAGGAAACATGTACTTAATGGTGATTTTATTATTAGCCTGCGAATTTGTACACATCCGCCACTCACCATTCTTTTTCGGTGTCAAAACTGTTGGTATTTCACAAGGACTCAAACTTGCTTGAATTAACCCTCGGTCAAGTAACTCTTGTACTTGTCTATTTACCTCTTCACTCTCTGTTGGAGTCATTCAATAAGGTGATTTATTTGGAAAACTCGACCCTGGTATCAGGTCCATCCAATGTGATATGCTTCTCAATGGGGGTAATTTTTTTGGTAAATAATCTGCTACAATTTCTTTAAATTCTTTCAACTAGTGTCGAATCTAGGCTGATACAAAATCCCTCTTCTCCATCTCCTGAATCCTTTTTGGCACTATAGATAAACAACAACCACTATGTTTTTGCTCTCTTAGAAAATCCTTAACAGAACATAACATGATTCGACTATTGCTTCCATGCATATTGTTTTTGTTATTGTCATTCCTAACTTCGATGTTATTATTTTCCATCCCCCTGTTGTTGTCATCGTCGTTCATAACTTCGTTGTTAATGTTGTCCATCCCCCTGTTGCTATTACTGTCCACATTCTTTTCTGACATTGGTACCAACTTATAATGTAGACCATCCTTGAAAAATTCATATGAATTCTCGCTGCCATCATGGAATACCTTTCTCTCAAACATCTATGGTATCCCAAATAGTACATGACATGCATCCATCTCTATCACATCGCACAAAACGTGTTCGCTGAAAATTCCAATCTGGAAACTCAATAAGCATTGTTTAGTCACAGTCACCTACTATCCCTTTTGCAAGCATGAAACTCGGTATGGATTGGGATGTGGAATTCCTTTCAAATTCACTTTCCCCATTACTTCAGTGGATACCAAATTTTATGTACTCCCTCCATCTATGACCATATGACAACACTTATCATGAATTTTACATTTAGTATTGAACACTCTCTTTCTATGTTTAGGTTTTGTTGCTTCCTTTGTCTTGGGCTTGAGTAATACTCTTCTCAACATCAGGTTTTCTCTTTGTTCCTGCTGGAGTACTTCCACATTCCCACCAGTAGTTGTTGCCTCATCTACTTGGGTGACTTGAATCCTAGCTTCATTTCTTCTTGCCGCGTTCTTCCTCTCTGGACATTACGATGCTTTGTGACCCTCTAGTCCATAATTAAAACATGTAATTACATACTTACCGCGACCAAAACCTCTGCCTCTGCCAACGCTTCTTCCTCCTCTTGTATGTTTTTTGTTGGTCATCTCATCCTCCTTCTCATTGTCTTTAGTAGCACTTGCTCTGCCTCTGCCTCTAGTTCATTTTCCTCGAAACTTTTGTCAATATTTTCTTCCACCTTCAAAGAAACCTGGTATGCTTCATCTACATTTCGAAAGTAATGTGAACTCATCTAATCCTGAATCTGGTACTTTAGACCATTTACGTATCTTTTCACTCTTTGATACTTCGCTTCTTTCATCCCTAACCTGAGTGACAACTTGAATAATTCTTTCGTACATTCACGCATGGATATCTCTTTATCCCTGATATTTTGTACTTGTTTACACAAGTTTTGTTGGTAGTCAACAGGTAAACATTTCTCTTTGATTTTATTAACCATCTTCTTCCAAGTTTTAATATTCTCTAATATGTGATCTACTTTGTATTTTTGCAGCATATCCCTCCAAAGTGGAACATTTCCTTTCAACTTCATACTCATACTCATACTCGAAGTATCTTTCGAGCTCTCTTATCCAATCTATAAGTGTTTCAACCTTCAAACTACCATCATAGCACAAAAATTCAACCCTTGCGCTACCTATGTTACTTAAGAAGGATATCAAACGCATTGTTGGGTCTCCTTCCTCAACATTCTGTTCAACTTCAATCTCTTCTTCAGATTCAAAATCTAACTCAACTTCTCCATTTCTTGTATTCTCCAACTCTTATATTCTTCTTCTCAATTCTTCGAGATCCCTATTTCTCGCACCTCCTCATGTTGCTCCTACTATTCGTGGTGGCATCCTTACGAGTTGTCTTACAATCCTCACTCGGACTAACATTCATGGGCCTCACCTCTGAGCATTATACTCTCACAACTCAAGAACCTAAACTTTCTTTGATACCACTTGACGCAGCTAACAGACATGTAACAATTCTAACACCTATAGGACTATGCTCTGCCTCTAGAATGCACAATGGAAGTCATATTCAAACACACAATAGGAAATTCATTTACTTTTGTTAAGACTAAAATAGATAATTTTAATTGCAAACAAAAGAACACAATAGGCTTTGAATCCTTTCTTTTATTATTGATTTTAGAATGCCTCTTATTAAAATGCAATAGAGAAATACATTCGTTCTCACCAGACTAGAACTGATTTAATGTGTTGTTCTTATACAGACTATATCGTCTCTTCTTGATCTCGTTCTTGGTGGTTGTCTCAGTGACTTCAAACTTTCTTGAGGGAAACCTTCCTTTCTTCTAGCTCAAATCAACCATGACATCTTCCTTCCCCTTTCTTTTTATGTTGTTTTTGTTAGTTGATTTGTTTCCCCTTCTGTTGGGGAGATGAATAGTCACGATTGTTCGCTACTCAGAGGTTTTCCAGTTCAGTTTCGTTTCCTCTTCCTTCACCAATGATTTCCACTTGGCACTTAATCTTCATGAGCTACACGGACTGAATTTGGAATCAACACGTTGAGTTGCAGCATAAAAATTTATGCACAAATCTTGTAGCATGGAGTTGCAGTGAGTTGCAACACCAATCCTGTAGCGTGGAGTCACAACATAGGAGTTGCAACGAGTTGCAGCACCAATCTTGTAGTGTGGAATTCTATCATAGGAGTTGCAGTGAGTTACATCACTGTCAAATTTAACAAGGAGCAACAACACGAGCTATCGAGTGGAGTTGCAACCATCCTTATTCATCCTAAATTAACTTGTACATAATTGAAATGTTTTTGGGTGATGTGGATTGCCCAAAACCAAATATGCTCCTACATCAAAAAGCATGATATGCATGCACAAAGATTGGGTATCTAGTGACATCATATTTAAAGTTGTTAATGGAATATTCGTTACCTTTATATTCAATCTTTGGAAGTTCTCAATGTGCTTTGCAATTGAACCCTTTTGCTTGAGATTTATCAATTGGCTAAAGAAGGTATTTCACCTTGTATCCTCATAGTGTGCTATCATTTCTTCCGTGAAAATTGTCCAAGTGATGAGTGATTTTCGAGAACAAAGCCATCGATACCACACAAATTGATTGGGTTCTAAATATAAAGAAGCAATTTGTACCTTTTGTGTATGTGGCACATCATGTAGATCAAAGAATTTCTCCATCTGAAGTATCCATGTGATTGGATCCTTGCCATCAAACTTCCTCATATCGATCTTAGGAAATTGGTTGGTCTTCAACCCAAAGTTGGAGTTTCTCCATTCTTGATTCATCTTCCTTGTGTCCTCATCATGATTTCATGGGATACATTTTTAATTTCAGGTGTCCTCTCTATTAAGAAATTTTTTAATCCTTCCATGATCTCCCTTTTTAAACCATCCATCTTAGCATCCATTATTGCCTCCAACTTAACTTCAGTTGAACCCATCATCCCTTGTATTTCATCTTTTATTATTCTCTTCTTTTGTAAATCATTTATGTATCTGTGCATTTCTTCACTTTCATCAAGAGTCCAAGTAGAACTATATGGAGGCTTATTTGGTGTAGAAGTTCCCTTTTTTGGTGGCATGTTGGCCAAGTATCACTTTTAAACCTTGATTTCTAGGTGGTTCTTCTAGATGATCTTTCTTATGTTGTATCTCCAAAATTTCGGCCCTTCTGGGTATCAAAATTGGATGTGCCAAGTGGAAGTTATGGTAATTTCCCCACGACTTGCTGATTTTTGTCCCTTCCGGGAGATCGTACTAATAAAGCGTGCCAAGATCACAATATCTGATATTTGATTACGAAACTTGTACAAGAAATACTATAGACTGTCCACTATCCAATGCAACTGGTCTCACTTAATTTGGATACTCGGTGAAGAAGATATTACAGTTTTACCCGGAAGACTTGTTTGAGACTAGTTAATATGACTAGGTAGATACCCTATCTTGCACAAGGTGTATATACAAAATTAGGATGACCCAGAAGTTGAAATTTTTATCCCAAATACCTTGATAATTTCTGTGAATATCCTCTGGATTTCAGGGTCTGAAACGCTAGAGAATTTTTTTTATAGAGACAATTCCGCAATGACTAAATTTAGGATGATTCATGAACCCTATCTTACACATGCTATATCTCCGAAAGTATAAGGCCTCAAGAGTTGAAATTTGAACCCCACGTACATTGATATGTCTACTAAATATCCTACAAGGGGTTCCTTATGAAACTTCTTATAAAAAAAAATATAGTGAAAATTCGAAGGTGTGTCAGATGTAGTAGTGAAACCCCAAGACCTTGAGTTTTGACACCAAATGTTAAGAACCAAATATCAAAATAGCATAAAAAAAAAACTCAGAATAAGTACTCAACGCCTTGAAAAATATATGATTTCAAATAATAAGCCTCTTCGAGGGGGCAACCTCCTTATACACCACATTAATTTCCCAATACAAGATGATTCCAAATGAAAAGGTCTCCTTGATATATATAGGAGACTAGGAGGTACAATTACAACTAATGGACCCAAGCTGACATAAATAAAATAACATTACTAATGTAATATGCCCCAATTAAGGGGTAATGTTCCACTATTTAGGGCTTAACATAGGTTGAAATGGAAATGGTTGAAAGGTTGAGGTTGGTTATAATGTTTCCATTGATTTTTCATTAGCTAGTTAGGTTGATTAGGAGGATACCAAGGATGAGTATGCATTTGTGTGTTATACCCACCAAAGTATCAAGGATGAGAGTAAGGAATACCTATTTGAAATGGCTAAGGTAATCCTTTCCTTCTCTGGTTGATGAAGAAAAAGTGGCTCTATAATCTCCTTACTCCCTAATAAACAACCTTGATACCTGGAAATGAAGGCCATTTGTTAGTCGCATGTTTCTCTTCACATATTGCACAAATTTCTACGTTTTTAAGTGGACATCCATTTCTAGTATGTTTTTTGTGAATTTATGATACAAAATAACTATATCTCTTTATGGTCCTCCTTGCTTCCTCTTTATTTGCAATGTATCCATCTGCATGTACAATGATAGTAAAATACCATTTGTCATATCCTTTAAAAATCCTCCTAATTTAATTTTAGTAAGAGTTGTAGAGTTAGATGATTTTGGTACAACACTTACATGATTCACACTTTTCTTCTTGTAGATTTGGATTAGTTTTTAAAGACTTTCTTGATGTCTTCATACTCCAACTAGAATATGCCTCCATTTGCAAGGAGATTCAAGGTCTCCATGAGTTCCTCTCTTACCCCTCTGATCAATACAAGCTCGAGGGATTTATCATCCAATGTGAAACTATGATATCTCTTATAACTGAGTTGGAATATTTCCTCATAGTCTTTCAGGGATTCATTCCCTCCTTAGATCATCTTGAAGATTTCATCTCTTGTATCCCTAGCCTTGCAATAGTCCCTGAACTTTTCAATGAAGGCTTGCTTCATTTTCTCCTAGCTTATGATGTTATTTCCTTATAAACTCATAAAACATATCAAGGATAATTCCTTCAATGTAGAGGGAAAAAACTTGAGCTACTAATCATTAGATGCATAATCACAAGTCCTGTAAAAAAATTCAAACTCAAAAAGTAAAGTGTCGGTGTCTTCTAAAGTAAGACCATGAAAGTGAGGAAGAGCAGAAGGATTGATATTTTTCATTTTTATTTCTCCATTACTTTCCCTAACGAGGAACTCAAATATTTTAGATTGTTGATCTTCATCTTCAACCATGGTATGGTGAGATGATGATTATACTCCTTCTTCTGAGAAATTAACAAAAAATCGTGTTCCCCCTTGGGATAACTCTCCAAATTAGTCAATTATTTGTTGGATGCATGTCTCACAAACTTCTTGTTGTTATTATTGTTCAATTGCACTTGTTTCAACAATGTGAGTTGTTGGTAAAAATCTACCAAATCTATGTCTAGGTTGTTGCATGAAATCTAATGAGTTTTTTTCCTTTCTTTTCTTCATAAAAATGATGCGACGTATTTAGATGTTTTCACCTCCATGGAAATGGAGCCAAAAAGTGATGGGCCAAGGAGTTGCAACAAGAGTGTTTAACCCATCGGCTTGAATTTAAATTGTCAACCTATGAATGCACTACTTTGATGAGGTACTATGCATTGTATGTGCAAACTACACTAGTACAACTATCTACTAGAAGCGAAACACGCTAATTCTAGGAATGCATGAACTATTATAACAACAAGAAGGATTCACAATCTCAACCTCTTCATTTCTATTTTCTTACTCTCCATTAATGGTAGCTCTGCACTTTTTCTACCCCAAGTTGAGGGAACCATGAGCAAGGGGTGAGTGTTGGGAATGTGTTATATTTTTTGCATGGTTAACTCCACATGGGAATGTCTTCATATGTGTTGGGTGTACTAGGGGGGTTGTATGGAGGCTACACTAGGCCTCCCTTTCCTGGGGGTTTGGGGGAGGATCCCTTACAAAAAAAAAATGGCCCTTTTTTGGTATGTTTTTGGCTTGTTTTGTGGTTTTCATCTAGTGGTTTTTTAGCACATTGTAATCTAATCCTAGTTAATGGATTAGGGTTGTAATTTAATTTAGGTTAATGGAATAGGTTTTTGGATGCTATGGAATTACCTAAATATTGTATTATGTATAGTCAAGTTAATATAATGAAGAAGATAATGTTATGACTCTAAGTTTTGTTGGATTCCTAGTTAAGGGATTCTAGGTTAAATCTTTGTGTACTCTGTAAGCCATTATTGTTCTTTCTATTTTTTTCAAGAATCTGTATGCATTGTTTCACTTCAAATTTTTAGAACTTACAGTGAGGAGAGTGTTTTCCACTTTGTTAGAGAGGAAGAATAAAGTAGTAATAAAGGTACCCATCAACCAATGATGTCAAGGAATGATCACCTCAAAGTCATAGGATAAACTGGGATACTGGGCATGGGAAGAAGGTTGTAATATAAAGAACATAAAGAAAATATGCAGAAATAGAATAGATGGAAATACCATGCTATAAAGTAAATGTACTTGCTAGAAAACTAGAAATGAAATTCCTATAAAATAGAGCTAAAATAATCTAAGAATGAAATGACATAAAGTAATTAATCCTTCTATAATGACATGCTTGAAAACTACTACGGGAAACTAGGAATACTTGCAACAAATGGTGCATAAAAACAACGGTGATGAAACTAATTAAATTCAATTTCAAAAATGAAATATAACAACAAACAAAGGTTCCTTGTACAACCTTGAGTGGGCCCTACTCAAGGTCTCTATAGGGAATCTAAATAAAACTCTAAGATCTTGAAATCTGGAAACTCAATTTCTACATTATGAGATTAATTCATAATAACAAATAGTATTTGATAAATTCAAATACACTAGTTCTGAAGATAGTTCCAAATGTTAAGAAACTAGCTAACTATTAACTCCTATCTACTATATATATGAAAAGGACTTGTTACCACACAATATAGCACCAAGTGCAAAGCCTTCACAAGACACTAAGACCAGTGGAACATGGAAGATGTCACAACTGTCACATAGGAAACAACTTCCCTCTCTTTAGTGAAGGAATAGTATCTAACACAAGGGAGGCTTCCCCAATAGCCTCCAAGAATCCCTAGGCAAGACATAATCAAGTCTAGGGCCCCTTGGGGTGACTACTCATACTACCACCAAGATAAGGATAGGAAAAGTAATAGAGAGGTGGTGGAATAAGACAATTTTTCATATTTAAAGTATTGAGGACTCAAGCCCAACAAAGAGGCTCTCCAAGTCAAGTATAAGTTTACTAGGGTCCCCATACACTAGAATAAAGAAAAAGTATAAGTTTGTAGTAAAACTCGCAAGAAATATATAAAATTACAAGATTTAAAGAAATTATTATAGAAATTAAATAAATGATTCTAAGCAATACATAAAATATTTCAGCAGTGAAATAAGTGATTTTCACTAGTAGTAAAGTTATTAAAGTAGTAAGATAGTTGATTTTTAGCAGTAAAAAAGAATTTCCGCGTTAGTAAATAAACGATTGCAGCAGTAGAAATAATATCCCTTTGATCATGAAACAACTTAGTAAATAAGAGGGATAAACACCAGGTTAAATTAAGGTTTTAATTGCCAACAAAATTAGAAATTTAAACAATAGTAAACAACCCTAAAACCCTAGATGGTTGTTATAACATTTCATAAAATTAAATTAGGGTTTCATCAATTTGATTTAGGTCAATAGTAATCCTAAATACCCTAGACGTCTTTATTTTGTAGAAAATAAACCTTAAACTAGTAAAATTTAATAGTAATGATTGACTGTCTTTGGAGAAAAATACTAGTGCTACTATTTTAGGCATATGGGGTCAAATATAGATACTTCTTGAGGAGGATGTGTGGGTTATTTTAGGGTGAGGCCTAGAGTTTGTCCACTACTAATTGTTGGTTGTGGAGCTTGATTATCTTCCTGATTCATAGGTTTGTTTTAGCCATGCTTGGACCCCATTCCATAACGGGGGGGTGTGGGGGGGCTTCCCCCCCCCCCACCACAACTATCACCACATGGGGTGTAGATAATTTTTGTAGCCCCCCTGGTGGGGGATTCAGAGGCAACGCCCCCGAAGCGAAATATTGGGAAAAATTGCCTTGTAAAATATTGTAATTTCGTAGTCAACATGGACCGTTCATTATAAGGCCGTAAATCTAATGATAGAAGTTATGTTAGTGTTTTTTTCCCTAGAAGTAGCCCTCTTTTATGAGGGAATTGTATTGCAGTTGTGTAGGTATGTTATTATTGTATTATGAGAGAGGAGACCGTGAGAGAAAGAAGAGGAAGTTACAGTGGGCATGTTGTAGGTTGTATCCCTCCATTTTGCTGGATAATAAAAAGGAAGGACCTGACAATTTCTCTGTGGATGTAGCCCACACTGGGTGAACCACATATATCTATGTCTCTATTGGATTGTGTATCTTATGTGTTTTTATTTATGCATTTGTCTTATTTTATTGCTTCGCAATCCTATTTTTCTAACACTAACCCTATGCAATCCTCTTAAAATATTAAGGGATGAATCAAGGGAAGATTTCTCCACTAGATAACCTTCCAAGAATTTTGACAATAAAGGTTTGTTCAAGAATGATCCAAGAGAATGAAGAACCAACACTAGATAAAAAAAATCAATCTAAAAATGCATTCATAAGCATAACCGTAAGATGAAAAAAGAACACTTACTCAAAACATATTTCATCCATGAAAACCCTAATTTCTATGTCATCCAAGTAGTAGTAGAAAATCCACAAACATAGCTCCCAAAAAATTCACCCTAGTTAACCATCCAAAACATTATTCACGACAGACAACAAGTAGAAGTATACAAGTAATGATAAATATCCACAAGAAGCAATGCTTTATAAAATGAGTAATGCCTCTTTATTTATATGAGACATCTAGCACAAAACAAGTGAAAAGTTGTCATGAAAGGGTGCAACATTTCATCTCAAGAGGTGCCTCATCATCCAAAGGGTGTGAAGTCTCATCAATAAGTTCCAAGAAGCCCCAAAACATCACATCAAGGTGCCCCATGCCTCCAAGGGGTGTGGCATCTCATCAAAAGGTGTCACAACATCACCAAGAAGCCCCAAACATCACACCAAGGTGCCCCAAATGTCACATCAAGGTGTCCCATCATCAAAGTGAAACATCCCATCATGAAAGGGTGCTATAATCCATGGAAAGGTGCCACTTCATCTCTCTAAGTGAAATGTCTTCAAGCAAGGGTCCAACATCCTCCTAGGAGTGCCAAACAAACTTCCTCTAGTGGTGGGGTGATCCAGGTGGATATCGGTGGCCACCCACCTTTTCCAATTGGCTCAAAACAGTTTTCTGACAAGTTTGGCAATTTACTATTTTTAGCATTTTTTAACTTCTGGGGCCATTTTGAGGGCCTAAATGAAGGTTTTTCGGGATCAAGATTCTCAATGATAGTTGAAGGCATGATTGAGCCCCCAAAATGAATCTCCTTGACGATACCTTTCCAACGGGCTATCATACACCTAAAATGGAGATCGTATGCAAAAGTTACGACCCCGAGAAGTTGATGTACTAACTTACCCAAACGGGGCCCACATGACTTTTGGCGCTTCATCTCCTAGGGTTAGCTTTTTGGATGTCTAGGGTTTTTGTAATTCATGTTTATTGTAAAAAGGCCTTCAGAGCCTCATTGTAATCATCTTCTTGCGAATGCGAGTAGCCGTCACATCTCTTCTCAGAGATAAGTTGCCACCATTCTAACAAGTCTTTCACTCTGTATTTTTACAGTCTTTGTACATTTATTTCATTAATAAAAATCATGTATTACTGTATATATGTGTTTATGGTTGCATCTATGATACATTTCTGTTATATTATTGAATATCTGCGATATCTCTGTGCATTTCTTTATTATATCTCCGCTCTCATTTCGTGCCGAAAATAAATCTGGATCATGGTATTAGAGCAGGTTTTTCTTGATCGTTTTTTCAGTGCATGTCCACGACAAGGTCCGTGTATAGCAAGTTGGGTCTCGAGCTTGTCTCTCTTGAGAACAATCTCTCTCGCACACCCAAGAAACCCTCAATGCCGGAAGAAAAGAAAAACAACGGAGCAAACGATCCTATCAATCTAT
Source organism: Picea engelmannii (assembly GCA_009831015.1). Classification (NCBI taxonomy): domain Eukaryota; kingdom Viridiplantae; phylum Streptophyta; class Pinopsida; order Pinales; family Pinaceae; genus Picea; species Picea engelmannii. The sequence continues at coordinate 246,225 of ML784807.1, forward strand.
TGCTTGAGCAAGCTCTCACGCGACAGAGGGACGAAATGATGGAGAATTTTTCCCACATCCTACAATGCCTTCCGATAGAAATAGGTACATCTTCATAAAGTGACTACTTTGGAGGCACCTCGCCTTTCAAGGTACAAGTTAATTTTGATATTCCTGTATTTTAAGGACAAATAGATGCAAAATCCCTAGACAAATGGTTAAATCTGCTAGAAGGTTATTTTTCTATTCACAATTTTTCCAACAGAGAAAAGATCACCTTCCCACTCCTTAAATCTCTCCCCCATGTCAAACATTGGTGGGAAACTTACTGGGAGAAGATTTCCACAAAGGAGTCTAGAATATATGGGGTTGAGCCCACTTGGGATTTTTTTGTGGATGCGGTAAAGGAACAGTATTACCCTGTTGGTAACTATGAGGACCAATACATGAGATGGACCACACTGCGGCAAGAGAGGGGCCAAGCAGTTCCGGAGTTCACTAATACCTTCCATACCTTGTGCACCAAGCTGGGTATAAAATACTCCAAACGCCATTTGGTTCTGAAATAATGTGGGGCTCTACACAGATACATCCAAACTGAAATGGATTTTCTAGATATCTCATCACTCGGTGTTGCCTATCAATATGCTGTTAAAATTGAGTAGAAATTTAAGCACCAGAACAAACAAGAGTTTAGGTATGCAAATCTGCAACAACCAAAGTATGACAAAGACATCCCTAACAAACAATCTCTTGTAAACCAGTCCAAGCCACAGGAAAAGAAGGGTCACGGGAAGACAAAGGACACCAGAAAATGGTGCGATTTCCACAAAATCCCTTGGCACAAAACCGATGAATGTCGCTCAAAATATTCATTGGTGGCTGAGATCAAAGACAAGGAGTTGAACCTTGATTCAGAATCTGATTATGAAAATAATGGGAAAAGACATATCATCGACGCAGACCCCACTGCTATTGTCGCGACCGCAACAATTCAACCAGAAGAACCAACAGATCTTGCAGAGGGGGAACGCCTTTTTCATTCACAGACGTGGGTGAAGGGGAACCCGCTGCATTTTATTGTTGATAGTGGAAGCCCAAAGAACCTCATCTTAGCAGAGGTCGTCAAATAGTTGGGATTGTCGACAACACCATACCCACAACCATACAACATCGGGTGGCTTCGCCAAGGACGAGATCTCCCATCAGCCATCAATGTCGATTGTCATACGGCATCCGACCCTTCAAGGATGAGTTATTATGTGATGTTGCCCCACTAGATGTCTGTGATGTTCTCTTGGGCCAACCATATATGTGGAAGTGCCATGTTGTTTATGAGTCTCGACCCCGCAGTGTCATTGTTTCTCTAGGGGGTCATCTCTACAAAATACCAGAGGTAGTTCTGACTATTGTTCCACCTAAAAAGTTCCACAAGGTAGCATCTCATACTACAAAATTCAGCTTCTTCACAATCTATTCAAAAGGTGAACAAAAGGATACTGCAACCACTACAGCCTCGGCCCAAGCACCTTCTATCCAACAGAAGCAGGTCGACAAGATTGTAGCAAAGTGTAAAGATTCCTTCTGCACAAAAGAATCTCATGTATCCAGACTGGTTAAAAAGGCCCAACCCTTCCAGCCACATGCTCGTGATAGCCTTCCACAAACCAAACAACGCGACGTCTCCAGCAAGGCAAGCAACTCACCAAGATTCAGATTCAGCAAACGCTTTTTCCTCTCCCCCAAGCACTCAACGCAATGGAGACCGTTTCTTCCTAAGGAGGGAGGATTTATCCAGGTGGATATCGGTGGCCACCCACCTTTTCCAATTGGATCAAAACAATTTTCTGACAATTTTGGCAATTTACTATTTTTAGCAGTTTTTAACTTCCGGGGCCATTTTGAGGGCCTAAATGAAGGTTTTTTGGGATCGAGCTTCTCAATGATAACCGAAGGCATGATTGAGCCCCCAAAATGAATCTCCTCGACGATACCTTTCCAATAGGCTATCATACACCTAAAACGGAGATCGTATGCAAAAGTTACGACCCCGGGAAGTTGATGTACTAACTTACCCAAACGGGGCCCACGTGACTTTTGGCGCTTCATCTCCTAGGGTTAGGTTTTTGGATGTCTAGGGTTTTTGGCATTCCTATTTATTGTAAAAAGGCCTTCAAAGCCTCATTGTAATCATCTTCTTGCGAATGTGAGTAGTCGTCACATCTCTTCTCAGAGATAAGCTACCACCATTCTAATGAGTCTTTCACTCTGTATTTTTACAGTCTCTGTACATTTATTTCATTAATAGAAATCGTGTATTATTGTATATCTGTGTTTATGGTTGCATCTCTGATACATTTTTTTTATATTATTGAATATCTGCGATATCTCTGTGTATTTCTTTATTATATCTCCACTCTCATTTCGTGCCGAAAATAAATCTGGATCATGGGGATGGCCTCCATAAAAGTGGGGTAGTCACCCCTCAACATCCTCTAAAGGATCCAAGTGTCAACCAGGCATGTGGCTATGTGCAACCATCATCCGAGGAAGGGCTCATGTGGTCCAAATGCATCATGAAGACCAAAGGCAAGGTACACAATCCAAACAAAACATATAAAGTGAGTCATGTTAATATAAAAGCCATTAGATATATCTCACAAAATATCCCCTTCAAACTTTACACAATATTATAAAATTATACAATTTTCCAAGTCTAGGTATGGGAGGATCATTATTACCCCCTATTAGGTGTGCTAGTACCCAGACCAAGAGGTATGTCCTAGGGAACCCATCCAGGAGTATGTGCAATGGTAGTGGTATGGATCAGGGTTTACTTCATGGGGTGGATGGCATTGACTTGAAAGGCCATGTATAATTTCCATTCTCATGAGCGCCTTTGTAGAGGGAGTGCTTAGGAAATGATGTACCCTTTCCTTGGCACTGTGTATTTTCAAACCCCTATTTTCCTCTTTCTTTATAGCTTTAACCTTTTATGGATTTTGAACGCAACATGAAATTTGTGATTTTGACTTCTTGAAAACATAGAATATTCGTCCCATCAATTGAAATCAATAGTTAGCAGATGATATGTTTTATATAGGGGTCACATAAGCCCCGGGTATTCCATGAGGCCAATTTCATTACAAACTGATAACATCATGCATCTATGCCTCATTAAATTCTAGGTATTGCAGAGCACCAAAAGGGTTATTTGCAATAGTTGGCGATCAAAGGACCAATCCCCAAGTGTAATATGTTTCAACCATTTAGTTTGGTGGTCACCATTATTCAAAGTTTCTTTAACCTAAGCATGCAAGAGTGGTGGTGGAAAGCGAACTCGATGATTATTGTTCCCAAGTTGAGTTGAGCCCAAAGAGGGCTTATTGTCTATTGTAGTTGGTGATTGAAGTTTTGGAGACCAAAGCTTACATGGTTTGATTTTTTGTTTCCCTAACATTCTTGTTCTTCTTTACTACTTGGGTCTAACCATGTTCAATTGTAGATGAGGCCTAGGGAACTTTAGTAGTTGGTGGGATTTTTTGGGTTGGGTTATCCCATAATTGGCCTAGGACATGAGCATACAATTAAATATACAATGCTTCGAGCTTCAACACAAAAATAAAATGCTAGACATATTGATGTATTGAAATAATTGCCAAATAATCCTATTCCCTACCTAGATGAGTAGGGATTCCCTAAGGTCCTTTGAAATTTTCACCTCAAATCAAACTCAAAACTATGGTCATGGGTTGACGAACTATCTAGGTTCACAACAAATGAAATCCCCAAGGGTGGCATATATATTCTCTAGGGTTGGATAGAATTGTATCAAGAGGATGGTAAATTCAAGCTAGACTAGGAAGTATAATTGAGCGACTTTATTAACTTGAAAAGTCACGAGGCCATGTAGATAAAACAATTAGGGTATTCTTGTAGATCTAGGGGCCTCACCATAAGATTTCGATCACATGGCCAAGGGACTAAATTGAAAAGAAAATATTCCCTTGGTTTGATTACATGTATGGGTGTACTGCCAACCTTGTGGCTCCTAGTCCTCCCCAATCCATGCTTGGATAACTACCTCAAGAGGCACCCTCCTAAGAAAGTATCCCAGAATGTAGCCCTCATAAAACCGATTACATAAATAATCGTATTCAAATTCAGAAAAAATAATATTAGGAGGGGGTCATTACCTCATGATAAAATTTCATAACAAATTTTGGAGGGGGGGTCTCAGGCACCATGATTGCTCTTTGGACTAGTTTCCTCTCTAATCATGATAATGGTACTTTTAGGCTATGATGAATCCATAGTATCCTCACTATCCTTATGACCCAATGGTCGTGGTTTGACAAGCCAACCATACCACTTCAATGCAAAAAATACATGTAATATTGGTAGTAACTCTACAACAACCTTGAAACATCACTATCCTTTGGAGCCTCATGCTCTCCTATACATCCACTCAATGTATATACTCACCCCCTCAACAATCAAATTAATAATATTTATAATATTAGTTATTACATTCCCATGAAGTTTAAAGCTAAGACTTGGAATGCCAATGAAATCATAATAACGTGAAGATGAAACACTACAAGGATTTTATTAATCTTAACATAATTGATTAAAACTAATTTTATACATTATGCGCTTAAAAAACAAAATGAATATTGCTAACATTAGAACCAATACTCATGACCTTCATAGTGAAATTTGTTGTTGGACTAACCCCAAAACATCATGGGTTGAATGTATTTATAAAATTTGAGATACTAAGGAGGTTGAGGATGAATTTCACTTCCTTTTAGAATGCCATACCCTTGAAAATATAAGACATAATTTTATCAAGTTTCAAAGCTTAATTACTCTTCAAAATCTTCTATCTTTTTTCCACTATAAAATTTTGGGGCGCTATCCCAAGTAAACATGGTCTAGTAAGTCCAAGAACAATGAACATCATCCCTAGATGAGGATTGTAGCTAATCATAGATCCCTAGACATGATTGAAACCATGGATGGGAGGACCAAAGTCCCCCCTAAACACTAGTAAACCGAAGTATGAGATCAAAACAATATTTTAACTTATAAAAACCATAATAAGTAAGATACTTTAAAAAAATATTTGTTATAAATCTTGCTATTTATCTACTAACTTTATTAGTCCCTACCTAAAGGAAACATGGACTATTGTAAACATATTTATGTTTTTGCAATAGTTTCACACATAAACCAAAGTGTATAAGCCTAATTTTTAGGTTTCAATGTCATTGGACACTTTTTTTTTTGGTTTATCAAATACTTACAACACTTTTTTCTAACCAATCCGAAGATTTGAGGCCTTATTTGGCCTCATATCGAGGCAAGGCGCAATTTATATGAAATGTTTTGCTTCAAACTTAGGAAATGGCTAATATATTTTCACATCATTACGGTGAGGTAGATTAATGCTAGATTTGATTTTAGCATTAATCCACTAACATTGAATGTTTGTGCCTGCTTATCCCTCTTTAAGGTATAACCATGGTATAACTTTTTGTTATGTGTCAACTGTGGCGGTTAAGTCCATGCAAAATTCATGTCCGGCAACAGGCCTCCCACTCCCATGCAAAATTCACATCCAACAGTCGACCTCCCATTCCCATGCAAGACCGATCAAGACTATGTCAAGGCCGAGTAGGGCCAAGTGCATTCCATTGATGCCTTGATCAGTGTAGAGTTTGATTCAATGGAGATGCTACAAGATCGCTTTTTCCCAACGCAACATCATGAACGTGGTTCGACCTGCAATCACCCGTCAAAGGTTTTCACTTAAATGTTGTTGGTGCTACAAACGATAATGAAACTAGTAATACCAAATGAAATGCCAAATCCTCCCATATGTCTAAATCTTCCCAGCGTAAGGAAGACAAAGTCTTGATGGAATCATTGGCTCATCTGCAATCTGGTAAGCCTTCCTCTTGATCCAACATTACTTCTAAAATTCAAGTTATTGAAGTTAGTCTCACTCATTTCCTGCATTAAACACCAAAGTGAATTTGAACGATCGATTTTGAAAAAGATTACTTAGTTCGTCTAAACATGATGTAATATTCTGAATGTTTTGAATGTAAACATAGGTGAAAGTATAATTAAATTGCAGAGACACTAAACCTTACATGTATATCTTTGTGTATTCTTAAATATTTTAGATCCAATAAAAAAATATCATTGTGCATACCAGTTCATGTAGTCCCACAATCACTCAGGGTGTGAAAAACACTTTTTGTTATTTGTTTTTCTTGTTGCGGAGAGGACATAAAGCATATTTAGCGGATCATTGTCACCCATCCTCTTCATAGATGGGAAAATTGACATGGGGTCGAGAGATCCACCACATAAAATGCCTTCCTTGCAATTATTTTGTTTTAAGTAATCTATAGGTTTCTTCCTCCATTATATTTTAACCTTCGTGCCTCATCCATATTCCATCCCGTTCCATGCAAATCGACGAGTAAAAAAAATCTGTGCAGAGATGTCCAATTAGTCCCCTCATACTGATTTTGTGTTGGCTGCCTCATCTCTCAATTCAAATCATTTGAAAGGACTATGAATTTAAGGAGGATCCAGTCGGGTTTCATCCTCGACTGTCAACTAGTATAAAAAATTGAGATCATGTGAAAGGACTGAATTTTGGGAGGCTCCCCACCATTGCCTAAGAAATGGTTTCGTCTTTGACGGTTAACTAGTATAAAAACATCATGTTCAATTTTAGGTGAACCAGCCATATTGCACGCAAAGGAAAAAAATGACAAAATTGTTGAACCCTCACAGACACGCTGTGAATATGATCTCGTTCGATCCATTACCTAACTAAAGAATATGATCTGTGTACTCATGCTTAAAAAAAATATTAAATTAAATATGCACATATCCTAGATTTCTTAAACAATTGGAGAGGAAGGATATTTAAAGACATTGAATTGATTCACTTATGGCTCCATCATGGTTAGACATTCCAGTTCTAGATAAAGATCTAGATGCAGATAAAGAGAAAGATCGGGATTGAGAAGCAAATGAATCATCCAAGTAGTAAACATAAGCATAGGTGGAAGCAATGGTTGATGTTCATTCACCCAAATCAACCGAGAAATCAAAGAAGCAAAAGAGGCAAGGACACGTCCCCTACCTATACCGCATATCCAGTGGCACCATGAACATGCCCTGTCACTAGCTCTAGTCCACTTCCATGGTCATTGTTGTAATTTGCAATTTCCTTTCTTGCATGACTGGTATTTTCCTCTTTCATCGACCCATGGACTATTTTTCCAGAAGATCATGGAATTAGGAAACAATGGAGGCATGCACCGGAAATTAAGGTATGCTTCCTGACACCGACATTCGAGAGCTAGGTGGTTGAGTTTTTTTTGGTTTAAGGATGCATGTCCTTTTTTATGGGCAAGTGGATAACACTTTAGGGGGCACTATAATCAAACAAATCTAGTGACATGGAAATTAAATTATTAAAAAAATGAAATCTCCTTTTACTAAGGAGAAATTGCATAGCTTTACATTGAGAAATTATATAGCAATAATATACTTTGTTTAAAGAAATCAATTTTTTTGAAATTATATATTATAATATGTTTAAAGAAATCAATTTCTTTTAAATTATATATTATAATACTTTAAAGAAATCAATTTCTTTGAAATTATATGTTATAATTATAATTATTTAATGCTTTGATCTATAATTGAAATTCCTTGCTTTTCAAGTACGTTGATACTTTTCGTGATTGTTTTTCTTATTGCAACACTATTTCTATACAAAAATTTTAGTCGATATCACTACCAACTCAAGCTGTAGAAGTTAGGGAGTTCATTTACATACAATTAGGCAAATGTGTTTACATATTTGTAAGATTGTAACATGGAATGGGCATTGTCAAATGAACTGGTGTTGTTAGCACATATATTTTGAAGTGACAAGCAAAGATTATGTCAATATACCACTTGAATTCAAAACCTAAACATCTCTAAAACACTCGAATTCAAAACCTAAACATCTCTAAAACACTCGAATTCAAAACCTAAACATCTCCAAGATATAAGTCAAACACAATAATGAATTTAGAGTCTTAAAAATTGCTTAAATTGAGAGATAGGCCCTGTAACTACAAATATACAATTCAAATTGAAATAGATCTCTCTACTAAAATCTTAAAACTAAATTTATGGAAGATTTTCAAATTTCTTAATATTTAGACATAAAATTAATCATATAAACCTATAATGCTTACAATGTTTACTATGGTCAAATCTATATTAAGCAGAGTACAAATTATAGCTCATCTTAATACATTACCAAGATATAAGTTGCATGCAATGAGATTGTCAACCATAGTTGACAAGTGAATCTATGGTTGACAAGTGAATTTGTACATAGCACCGGCTTGCCAATTAAGTGGAATAATTTTACTTGTAGTAAGCCATGCTAATCCACTGTAAATCTTCTATGATTAACTTTAAAATTAACAAAGTCAGATCTTCAGATATAGAAGTTGTCGTTGCTGACAGTGAAGTATAATACAATACTCCGACTCTATAGCAACAAAATACAATGCAATGCTCTAATGAATCAACTAATTTAATTTAATTTATTTCTTTGCTACCACTCTATACTTTACTACCTATTTATGAAATCAAAATAATGTTATTAACACACAACCTACACGTGCTTTGCCTGTTGTAGGGACTTATTGCTATACAACTTTCCTTGTTAATCTTAAAAAACAATATTCTTCCTTTATCATCAATATGATCTACAATGTTTAGTTTTGTTGTTATAATTGCTTCTTATGCAAGGTAATATAATTACAATTACACATGCTCCAACCACATAGTGCTATACGCATCGTTGTTCTCTAAGCCTTACTTCTTCTTCGTCTTTTAAGCCACCTCATCACAAAACTAGTTTGTATTAATGTCTAGAAAGATTCTACGTTTTTTAGATTTAGTTCAAAACATACTCGCAGAATGTTTTGTTAATGTCACAGGAATTAATAACTTTACATATAGCGAGAAAATATGACAAATTATCATGTCAACTTATGGCTGCAAATATTTTGATATTAACATTTAAAATACCTTTTTATATTATATTTAAAATATTTTTTATTTTAAAAAATAATTAATTATAAAAATATGTAATAGTTTAATGTTGAATATATTTTATTATTAATTAATTTAATTCATTTTTGAAATACTTTTAAAAAACCATATATATATATAAAATAAAAATTTAAATAATTTAAAATATTATAAAATTTGAGATATTAAGGAGATTGAAGATTATTAAGGATAAATCTTATTAAAAAGTACATGATCTTAGTGGAGATAGTTTCAAGAATGGCTACAAGGGATATTGACTCTCTTCTAAGTTGAAACAACTTTTTGGTTATGGAATAAGGTTTAAAATTGTTTCTAATTGGCCAATAGCTCATCTTCCTCGGATATAAGGAAATAGGTTAACGATCCAAGATCGAGAGGCATTTGGCACGAGAGAAAGTCTATGCCCTTATGGACCACTAACAAGTTATTTCAAGTAGCGTGGTTTTACTTGAATAACGAAGATGAGTCAACACACATTCACAAATGACAACTAGTGATCATTGTCCTCATTGTCTATTGAAAATGATATGATGATAGGTTTTGCCACCTTGAAAAAAAATGGACAAACTTAACTTTTTTAGTGAGTTTATTTTTATTATTTACTTATTTATTATTATCATTATTAATTAATTAATTCATTTATTTATTCTCTGATGTAAGATTTTGTCTTGATTTATTTTTTTACAAAATTTTGACAATGAGATTAGTCCTTTAATATACCAAAACCCCTAATAACAAAGTTTTAAAGTCAAAGTTCACATCCATTAAGTGGAAGTATCTATTAGATTTAAGCAAGATTTTCCATTAAAAAGAAATTGAATTTGTTGAATAATTAACTTATCCCTTTGCTCTATATATGTGGAAAAGTGAAACATTTTAGTTAGTCAAAAGAAGTTATGAGCTTTGTTCGTTTTAACATGATTCAAGTGGACTTGTTGAAGTTTGAACTTTGAGATTTTTTGCATGGTAAAGTTGTGTCTCAATTTCAATTAAGATTCGATAGATGAAAATGAAACATGATGACTAATCAATGAAATGCACCTTTGTGACAAGGCCTCATCCAAATACAAAGAACCATATTCAACACAAAACACTTTAAAAATAGTGTAAATAAACATTGTTGGTGTTACAAATCAATTTAGAAGCATTGAAAACCTCAAAGCCCTTGAAATATGCAAATTGAACAACTAGATTTCACCATTCCAACAATGCAAACCCATTTTTTTCAAGGTTCTAGTGAAAAAAAGTTGAAATTATATATATATATATATATATATATATATATATATATATTTAAAATAAAAAAGGGGGGTAGTACCTTCTATATTAGATAAGCACATAACTTAGACAAAAATACAGAGTCATGGCTAAAAACCACAAAAAATGCTGCCGGTAACCGGAAACCAGCATAACTGAGGGGCTGATAGCAGTTTTAGTAATAATACATATAGTTGAGAAGCCCTTGTCCTGCCCGGAGGAAACCAGGACAGGTGCTAATGGTCCAGGAGTACATAGAACAGAAAAACAGTAAACAAAAGCCAGGAAACGATAAAACCTAGTCACCCGTTGCTCCGTCGCCTTCACCCGCCTGCCAAGTGGACCCCGCCGGAATAGCAAACTCCTGCACGCACAGGGGACACTTTCGCTGAGCTGGAGCGCCGGAGAACACGTCGAGGAGAATGTCTATACACTGGCTCATGAGGAGCGTCCTAAGTTCCATGTCCGCCAAGTGGCTACGGAGCTCGAAGACCAAGGCCAGGTGTTCGTCGCTGAGGAGAAAACCATGCAGTCCGCCACCCAAGCCGCTACGGGGAGCATTCCCCGAATCCATAACCTCATCCATGTCAGCCGCTACCTCCCTCTGCTCCACGCTAACCTCAGTATCCGTAGTCTTCTCAGCATGAAACGATGGCAAGTCGCCCGGCCAGGGAGTTTCTTCAATGATACAGCCTGGGAAGTCGTCTTCTCTGGCCAAAGCGCGAACGGAGCCCTCCATGGCTCGGGGCTCCTCAATGCATAGCAGGTCACCCATGGACGGGTCCTCCTCCACAATGCAGGTGGGAAGCGCAACCTCGGGCTCGGCCTCCCTCACATCGCTCAAATTAGAAATCAGACCTTCCCTGCTGCAGCCAGCCCTCTGCTCAGCAATAGTGTCGAACAACATCCGCCGCTCAGCTCGAGCCTTTTTGCGAAGAATGGAGGACGCCAAAGCTAGAGCGCACTCCAATTGCTTCTTCCTGCGACGCTGCGCCTTGTGGGCGTCCCAGGCCGAGCCCCGACGAGGCCTAGCACGCTCTCTAACCATGGAAACCGGGTGGTGAATGCAGGTGCCAAGAAGATGCAACGCAAGACTGAAAGTCCCGGATGAGAACGAAAACAAGTGCCAATCGCGAGCAAGCCGTCTCATACGAGTTTTTCCCAAAAACAAAAAGCCCTGGAAGGCTTCAACAAAGTGCAGAGAAGAAACGGTGAACGTCCGAGCGAAGAACATAGCAAACCCGCTCTGTCCTGGCTCAAAATAAAACCCATAACTAGGCTCCAACGTCATCCGTCCTTCCAAATCCATGTCCGATCTGAACTCGCGAGAGGTGTAAATGGTCGCGCTAGGGAGCCTCGCCTTCGTATGATCCTTGCTATGGCCGTCCACCATCGTTAATGCTAATGCGTGGGTGGCAGCCATCAACAATTAAACCTACACTTAGTGCATGTCCCGGTGTCACTGCCTCGGTGCCTCGTGTCACCCCATCCGGGGCAAGTTGAAATTAGATATTAGAGAAGGTGTTTCATTTGCTTTTTATCCTATAAAATGTATGATCTTAAAAAAAAAACTTTATATATGTTTCCTCTTAAGAGGTCACAGGTTCAAATCCAGAGGGGGGTAGGGTATGTATACCTTCGTAGACTTTACCAGTCAAATCGCTGGGCGGAGGGGGGTCCCTTGTCCCATAAACAAGGGGGTCTCATACACCAATTTGGTGTGCTGACTTGGCCGTGACCTTAAAAATAAATTATTAATACAGCCTGAGTGGGCCTAATGGTTAAGAACACGTGTTGCCTCTTAAGAGGTCACAGGTTCAAATCCAGAGGGGGGTAGGGTATGTATACCTTCGTAGACTTTACCAGTCAAATCGCTGGTGTGCTGGCTTGGTCGTGACCTTAAAAATAGATTATTATTATATATAATATGCAATGTAATTCTCACATGTCCAAATGTCCTATAATTATTTTAAAAAATAAAACAATTTTCACAAAAATTTAACTTTATCAAAAAATCAAAACTTCTCAATCTTCACCACTAAAAACTTATTATATTAAATTCAAAATACATATAACTTATTTTTTTTTTGGATTATCTTACCATGTCAATCTTTAAAATAAAATAGAAATTACTTATCAAAATTTCCAAAAAAATAACTCCACATTCAATGTTAATGTTAAAATTAAGTTATTTAGATTGAGAAGCGAACTGACCTAGTTTCGGCTCCACGAAACCACGCTCCTGCTCCTCCCGCAGGCCGCTGGCCCCGCGACCTCCTGCCCTTCCCACCCTCCAGCGCATTCCCTCTCCTACAGGCTCGAAAAATGTCAATGGTGGCCCCCTTGATCTCTTCTTTGCAAGGAAACGCCCCTCCTGGTGCGGCTGCGACGACGGCTGCTGGTCTTTCTCCTGCGGTCGCGGCTCTCCCTTTCGGGCCGCTCTTTCATGCAAATGCTCCCCTGTCGGCTGCAAAATCACTCGCCCCGACCATCTCCTTTAAAGAGGCGGCTTCACACCAGGGTATTATCTCCGGTTCGCAAGCAGCGGTCCCTGAGGTTACCTCTCTTCAAGGCCGCCCATCCGTTCAAATGCCGAAGGAAGCCCTAATTCATGCTTGCCATTATAGCAAGCACGCTCTAGTTTGCAGGTTTAATGGATATTGGCCCAATCTGCCGGATCTGCTCTCCTGGATCTCTTCCGAATGGTACCCACTCTTAGAAGGAGAAGCCATTACCTGCCCATGTGCAAAAGGGTTTTTTGTGGTAGTTTTCGAATCTACAAGCGATAGAGACAAGCTGTTTAACTCCGGGCCGTGGTTTTGGGGCAGAGCAGGTCTGTCCATGCAGCTATGGACCCCTGCCTTTGACCCTTCCACGGACTGTATCTCTTCAGCTCCAGTCTGGGTGAGACTTCCATACTTGCCCCTGCATTTCTGGGGGGATGAGTCGCTCAAATCTATTAGCAATGGCTTCGGCAAGTTCCTCTGCAGAAGCCCGGATTCCAAGCCAGCCCGCTCCACCTTCGCACGAATCTGTGTTGAAATGGACTTCTCCAAAGGTTTCCCAACGTAAATAATTCTTGAAGGCAAAGACTACTCAAGGGCCCAAATCCTTGACTATGAGAATCTCAGTTTCAGGTGTAGGAACTGCTTTGAAACATGGCACTTAGCCCGTAGCTGTGGAAAATCAATCGGGAAAAAAAGGTCGTCCAGAAGCTAAAGACCCACCTGGTGGACAGAAGCACCAGCGGAATCGCGCTCCGAAAGCAAGGCCCAGGAAGCAGCAGCAGAAGCAGAAGCTGAAGTAGAAACCAAACCCCCTGCTAAGGGGACAACTCAGGCAGAAGCCATTCCCAAGTCGCCCACCCAGGAATCCCAGGCCTCACGCTGGGCAGACATAGCGGACAAGGAATACCCTCTAGGCTCGATGGAAATTCAAGCTATGGACCAAAGCACTGATTGGCAAACGATGTCAAGGAAAAAAAAAAACTTCCAAGCAAGAAATGATATAATAACGCGAAGCCGTTCAGGCTCGCTGAAATAGTTTTGTTTCCACGATTATGTACCGAGTTAGGATTTTCAGGCAGCAGTTTACAGTTTCAAGCAAATATTTTCCAATGTAACGAACCCAATGGCATGTCCACTGTTTTTAATACAAAATCCCTCTAATCGTTTCTGTCAAAAAAAAAAAATAAAAAAAAATGTTAAAATTAAGTTATTTAAATTAGAAATTATTTTATTAACCATTCAAAATAACAAAAATAATTTTTCTTTTTTATTTTACTTATAAATAAACAAAAATTATTTTAAATTAATCAGTCATAAATATCAAATATTAATACTACTTCACATTCTTGTTATATTATTAAAAATATTTTATGAATCTATTACATATATATATTTTTTGTGAACGGTATGTTTGAGGGCCACTGGACCAAACCCCTACGGACTATGAATCTATTTTATATTAAAATCAATAATTTTATAAATTATTTTAACAAAGATTACTCAATCAAATTAAATAATAATTAAAAAAAACATAAAATATTTAACATCAAACCCAAAAAAACTAAAATTTTCTATCCTTATGATTTGCATTTAATATGAGATCATGCTTACTTCTCAACTTCGCTTGCGTTGCACTCTAAACATAACCAATAAAATGTTAAAGGCGCTTGAAAAGGGTAAACCGTCACCTTGGAGAAAGGAATCGAAGACTCGGATTCCATCACCTACATAACAAACAATAAATGGTAGTGTCTGCACATAAACTGACTCAGTTGGAGTTGGAGTCTGGACAAGAAAAGCTTGATCCGCACTAAATCTAAATCGCTTGATCCGCACCAAATCTAAATCTAATTCTCAGGGTAAGCTCTGGTAGGGTTGGGAAGAATGTACAAGAAGAGATCTAGATCCTCGCTGCAGCTGCAGATCAACGAGGAAGGAACGACCCCTCTACTTCCACCTCCGGCACTATCATCATCATCTAAGGATGATGTTTTCAACATGGTTCTTCTCGTTCTTTTGTGTACGTTGTCATTAATCTCATTTGGGCTTCTTGCTGTTGATGTTAGAATTAATGATCATACCTTACATAATCTACGAACTAATAAATCATTTCCGGTTCATGATTTAGATTCTAATATTAGATATTGTTTATGATAATGGCATAAATAAAACGGAACTGTATGCCTGAATTGAAATGTAACAGCTTTATCTGCAAAAAATTATATTAATTTATCGGGGAAGCATGTTCCTTTTGAAGTTCTATGACGGTTTTGGCATTTTGCTGTCTTCGAAGGCAATAAATACTTCCCAATGCCCATGTAGTTTTGTGTTAATTTCATTATCAGCGATGCCTTTTTGATGCACTGTTACTTACCCCCCTCCTTTCTCTCTATACACACAGCAACAGTCATCTTGCTCCAGTTATCTAAGAACGCTCACTTTGATTTGGCTGGCGTGTTGGAGTGAATGGGATAAATTATTATTGTTGCATACTAATTTTCAGAACAAGCAAATTCTTTTGTAGCACTTTTTTCATGGATGGATAGCAAAAGAAGATGAAGTATGGACTTGAAAAACCTTCCTTTAGGTAGTGAAGGGAAGGTTATGCCATTGCATTGTGGGAAAAGGGAAGACCCTTGAGCATATAAAAAGATATCCCTTTCCTGTAGTGAAGGTTATTCCTCTCTCGAATAAACATAGCTCAAGGATGGAAGGTCCTTTCCCAGGCAAGTTATCCCTTTCTTGAGCTAGAACAACTTAGGGAAGGGAAGGTCCTTGAGCATAGAAGAAGGATATCTCTTTCACTTGAAGGGAAGGAATGTGAAACTTTAAACCTATTATGAGTCCTTCGACCTCCACCATATTACCTTTCCATATTCATTCCCAAAGGTCTCACCATATACTGCCCTGCCCAGGTTGCCTTTGAAGTTTCGATGCTCCTTTGAAGTTGAGCTTAACCCAACCCTTGCGTGTAGGTATCCAATTTTCTTCTGGCTAATCGGAGCCAAGTTCTTTCTGACCCTTAGTCTGTGCTGAAACTCAAGGTTGCTTTGCATTGAAGAAAAAAAATGAAGCTCTAATATTTTCTTTGTTCTCCACTTTTTGTTATATATATATATATATATATGAAAAACAAAAAATACAAGCTATCAATTCAATTTTTTTGGTTCAATATGTTGCAGTAAGAAAACATTATAATCCCACAGTTTGCAGAATATTAGAAGTCGAAAACAAAGGGAAACAAAACTGAAGTTTGCATTTTATATATATATATATGTTCAATCATTTAAAGTCTAAGATTTCTTGACATGTTCAATCATTCAAAGTCTAAGATTTCTTGACATATTTAATCATTTTAAGCCAATAACTAAAGCATTTTGCTCATAATTCCATCTAACCTAGCAAAATCTTTACAACATGTCAACATGCCGAAGCAACAATCCAACATGCCTCATAGCATGTCTCTAGACAATATCATAATGCTATTCAGTGGAAAAGATCATAATGGTATAACATGTCTCTAGAAAAATTGTTTATCTAATGATGACCTTTGCTAACCCCCTACATCTCAAGACCCAAGTATTTGTAACTAGTCTATGGCAACATGCCAAGACTAGATGGTTGGGATAGTTAGCCACTACCCTGGGCCTTGGCATAACTACCCCTAATCGCTGAAGTTTAAGGCATGTTTATTGTTATCCCCAATTTCTAGGGATAATCGATAGCGTCCACATGCACAGATAGAGATCCACTTTACCACCACACATCCTCGGTTCATCACGATGGCATTCACCACATTAGCTTGCTTCCAGAAGACAATGGGTCTTGCTCCATGACATACAAGTCAGGTATTGTGGTAAGTGTCACTTTAATACTTGAGGCATTTGAATATGTTGCATTTAAAGTTGCTTTTGATTATAGAACGTATGCTTGGAAATTATGCTCTTTGCCTTGTTTCACCTTGGTGGTTGACATTGTGCCCTAGTAAGTGGTCACCCTTGGGGATGG
>ML784807.1:270860-282608 GCA_009831015.1 Picea engelmannii
ATTCTGCCCATGAACTCTCGGGTCTCTCTCTGACCCTCTGCTATATCCTGTAAGGCTTTCATAAGCCCTCTGATCAAACCATCCTCTCTGTCCTCTGGCAGATTTGCATTATTTCCTGGAGTGCCCTCCATGTCTTCTTCTCTACCCTCTATGCTTCTGTACCTCCTGCGCCTATAAGTGATGTTCTGTAGCCCTTCCTCAGTCATCAATGTAGCCCACAACTGGCCAAGGTCATGCTCTGATACCACTGAAATATTCTAAGTTGTAAAAGTGAGGAAAAACCTTCAATTTCTGGTGTTGGACTTTCGTCAAACACTTTGCATGCTTCTGGATTTATGGCTGTAGGTGAAATTTCGATCGGACAACGATATGTATCTTGATTTTGTTTGTTGTTTATTGGTTTTCTAGACCCTTATAGCTCCCCAAGGACGTGCCAAGTATCGTATTTTGATTTTAAGCATAACCCATAAAATAATGATAAAAACATGCACATTTAAATGGACAAATTTGCCAAACTTGACTGTATTTTATTGAATAATCATGCTGAGCTATTGATAGTCTAAAATGAGGTGGAAATACCTCTTACAATGAAGAGAATGACTGTTGTAGGAAATGTAGAACCAACCAAACGCGTACAGCTATGAGGAAGCATCCAAAACTGTCCCATGACTTGATGAAAGGGGGGCGACTCATGTGATTTAATACCCAGCCATTGGTTGAATGAGTTACCAACCACAATTCAGTGTTAATCCCCTCACCATGCCACAAACTGGTCTTTAATGGAGGTCTACCAACAACAGGGATCTCCTCCTTGTCATCCCACGCAACATCAAAGGAGATTTCAGCCACAGTCAACAAGGAACACGCAGCCACCAGGAAAGAGAGGCACGGCCAGCAAGAAATGTGTACGCCGCTCTTGTGGAGAATGAAAGCTGGAACCACCACGAAAATCCACGCCCAACACACAGCCACGCTGAGGAGAAGTAAAGGGACTCGACATCAATATAACACACAGCAGAATAATAAAGGGTGCGTCCAGCTTCAAGGAAAAACGACCCAAAACTCTCCACTCGTGCCAAACGAAAATGCCCTCTCTTCTTCCTTCTGCAAATGAAATTCTTCCCTCAATGAAGATTTTCGAACCACAATGCCAATACCTGCAAATGAGAACCCTGAATGGCTTCTCCAATTCCACGGCTTGGGCAGATAGTTTCACTGCCGAATTCCGAGATTCCACGGCTAGGGTAGATAGTTTCACTGCCGAATCCGAGGTGCCGAATGGGTTTCCAACTGAAACCCTCGCTTGCTCACCGAGCTCTTCTCCCAAACTCAATTTTTTAAAATGAATAGTTGATAATACCCTTTTTCCCCTTCAATCGTCCTTTTATTCATTCACTTGCCCTTTTCTCTGTTAAAATATTCATTTAATTATTAATTGGAGAGAAATACCCTCAAAGAGGGGTTTATTAATAATAAACTCACTTTTCCTAAGTTTTCACTTTATAATTCGAAAGTGACTTTACCAATATCGTTTCCCTAACTCGTCCATCTAATGGTTTACGGGAAACTGTATAAACCATCACGGTATCCCGACTGCCTAGGAAAAACGGGACATTACACAAATGAATCGAGCAATAAAATCCTTTGAAACCATTTAGTGAAAACTTGTAAGATGATTTGAGCTAAGGTCTGAAACCTGAATGTGAAACAAAAACCCTATGGAATAACCAATGCATGCATAGGAAAGCCAATTACAAACAATGGAACAACACACAAGAAGACATTGAGATCAAATCCAGACACTTGACTAGCTTTTGTCTTTGCATATATTATGGTGGTCATTATGAAAAAACTCACATTGTGAGACTTTTGAGAGCCAACTTTGGGTATGAAGAGAAATGAAAACACAAGGGACTACCTTGACCCTAAAATTGCAAATTGACATTTTTATTGCTTGCAAAAACAATGAGGAGAAAGTTAAAGGTTATTAGACTAAATTATCGGTTTAAAATAAATATTTCAAATTAGAACTTGAACAGCCTCATACCTTCAAAGAGCTAATTTTATCTCATCTTTACAAGGCATTAAATACCTATCATCAACTACCACCCCGTGTTTGCGAATTCCAAGTCATCAAACTGTTTGGAAACTTTTTCATGTATAGATCACAAAAGGGTATAGAAGATATCGAGAGCCAAAGGTTGTAGGGGGTGCAATTGCTTGGACATATTGCCTTACAAAACAAAGAAACACATCAATTTTGAATAAAATGCATCCTTCGATTATTAATATAAACAAATAATGTACATGATAAGCATTTTATAAAGAAAAAGTGGGCAGTTAAGCAATGAACAGTATCTAGTCCAAAATTGGGTGGACCCACCACCAAAATAGCCAAAAAAGATTAAAATAAAATTACCTCTTGGACATTTTATAGTGCTAATAAAAGTCCAAATGGAAATTGAAAAAAAATAAACACAACTTTCCAATAGACAACACAAAAGGAACACATCAATAGTCATTAATCAAGCCTTGAGTGATGCTGGATAAGCCATGCATCCACTGGTGGATCATCGTGGTCCTTGGGGGTGGGCCCCATCCATCATTCGCTGATTCTAGGCGAGGAATGGAAAGACCCCATCCATCATTGGCCTACTTAGTTTTTGGAGGCTTCTCTGTCTCGAAAATCACAAGAGCAAGTGCTGGAAATTTATCATTATGGGGTGGAAGTGAAGGGGAAAGCTATGGATACACTCCCTTCTCTTGTGAACAAATTGACCAAGTTTGTGTTGAGGCCTTTCCTTGGTCCTTGAGATTGTTTAGAGTGGGTATAATGGGATGGAGAATCAATGAGCGAGTCTCTACTCATGGTTCAAGGTGCGCTCCCTTAGTATTGTATGAACTAGCATAGGTGTGCCACATCAAGTTCAACCTTTTGTACCTATATAGTAACTTGAATGTATAAATAAGCACAATTTTTTTCTTTAAATTTTTTATTTGTTCTTAATTTTGTTGTAGATGCTTCCAATCAATGTGCAAGTGACACCTTCCCTAAGGTGGGAATTTCTTGTGTGTAAGAAAGTTTAGCTCACAATAGACAAAATCTAATTTAGCTAAACATCCATGAGTGGGAAAAGAAGTCTTATTGGATTCATTTTTTTAATGAGGAGCATGAATATATAAACATCTCTGTCATGCGGGACCTTGCATCTTAGGATCCTGGAAAAAAACATACTGCCAAGATTAGCAGTTTTCTCGGACTTTGGTGAAATTGGCTCTAATCAATATCAATGTTTGGGTGCACCTGCATTGGAACTAGCTTGATGGAATCTTCAATCTTGCTGGATCTTAACCCTCCAGTAGTGCAAGCACAAGTGGGGGTTAACAAGCTGAAATAGGGAATCTCTCTAATTCCCAACCCACTTATTGCCTCCATATTCCATTTGACCAAACCTGCTACTATCTTCCAAGTTGTCCAAATTCTCTTGAAGATAAACAAACAAAAGACCTTGAACATGTGGGGGGAAGGGATAATGTCACACAAATCAAAGTCTCCCCGCACCTTGCCAACATGCTGCATTGTCTACAGTAGATGTCGTAGTAATACCTACCAAGGAGTGGTCCCCTCCAAGCATCCACTACCCATTTGGTAGAAAGGATGCTCCTTTGGGTGGCAATACCAATCAACCCTAGCCCCCCCATCCTTGGGCATGATACACACGTCCCATGGGATTGTTTGAAGACCCCTCTCTCTACCATACTTCGACCACAAGTAGGACCACAAGATATACTCCAAACACTTAAATTGAGCTTGACTCGACAACCAATAGGAGACATAGTATATGTGAGAGGCTTGAAGAATCCTCCCAACCACTGTCAGTTTCTCAGTGAACCAAAAATCTTTATACTGCTAGAGATGAATCTTATTCTGAAGTTGCTAAAGACACCACTCTTACATAGCAATAGGTGAAATCCCCACTCCAAAAGGTATGCCAAGATATTGCACAATGACCCTTGGCCTAACATAGGTCCAAGCTTTGGGAATCCATCTAGGTAGAATGTCCAAAATCGACTAACCAAAAATCTATCTTATGCTCACTAATAATTGCACTTGACGTTTCATATAAAAGATCCATACATGCTCGAGTACCATCTACAATGTCCTGGTTCCCTCGCACAAAATGGAGAGAGTCATTTGCAAAATGATTATTAACCATCTTTGACCCATCAAGAAGCAAGATGCCCTACACCTACCCTAAAGATGGGAAACCTTCATAAGATAACCCAAAACATCAATTGTCAAGACATACAAGTAAAGGGCCAAGGGGCACCCCGATTAGGTGAAATGATGCAACAAATTCTGGGGGGATAGATAATTATTAACTGAAACAAATGTTGAGGCATTAGAGAAGAGAGTATTCACCATTGCCACACTATGGTCCAAACCCCAAATAAGTGAACATCTCCATGATAATGGACCAATCAATTCAATCATAAGCCTTGTGAAAGTCTATTTATAAAAAAGAGACCGTTGACCAAACTTGTAGGCCCATTCAAAGGTCTCCTAGGTTGAGATCACCATGTCTAGAATAAACTAACCCTGCACAAAACTTGTCTGTTTCTTCCAAACGACCTTCTTGGCCAAAGTGCGGATACAAAGTGTTGATTTTTCATTAAGCTAGGCTCAAGCATGAAGTTCATTCAATTTTAGCATTTTATTTGAACCATAGACAATTGCAGTTACACCATAAAAAATTTGTTGTAGTAACCAAGATCACAAGAAGAAACACCATGCACAAGTACACAAGAAGTATCCTGGGAAACCCTTCTCAACAAGGGAAGAAAACCTAGCCAATCCTTTGCTATATTTTTCAAGAGAAAGACCTCCCACACCATAAACCTAGCACACAAAAGGGTGCTCACAAAACCTAGAAGGCTAGCGCCCAAGAGAGGTGCACACTTCAGCCCTAGAAATTGTACTTGTTGAAATTTCCAAAATCACACTTGTGTTATATTTCCTCAATGGGGAAATCACCTTTATTTATATTAGACTAGACACATCAAAAGTAGTGTCTAATGTCACAATAGGGCCAACCTCAATAACTCAAAATATAAATAATAATTACCATATTAATTGTCTTTTACATTAATTATCTTTCACATTAATTATCTTTCACTTTATGGTGGGGCCGACCTGTACCCTTTACATCACAATTAGGGTTATAGGTAAGTCTGACTCTTAGACAATATAGCAAGGGATCTCACACACCCACTAGTGATCAGCCACTGGGGGCACATCCACCTGTGCTCAGCTACAGGGATGTCCAAGTCAACAGATCTCTGTCTCACTGCGTCTCACAGGAGAATCATCAGGATACACACTCACTAGTGCTCAGCCACTAGGATCACGTCCACCTGTGCTCAGCCACAGGAACGTCCAAGTCAACAGATCTCTGTTTGACTGCGTCTCACAGGATAATCATTAGGATACACACTCACTAGTGCTCAGCCACTAGGATCACGTCCACCTGTGCTCAGCCACAGGAACTTCCTACTCAACAGATCTCTATCTCTCTGAGTCTCACAAGAGAATCATCTGGAGTATCACATCATCTCAACTCTTTGCACAGAGGAGAATAGTAGGCCCATCACATGGGATTCTTCACCCCTCACAGGGGTACACATCATTTCATCTCAAACGATACATCTTTCTCATGGGCATCTTCCCTTCTCAGGGGCACACATCGTTTCATCTCCATCTCAAAGAGAACAACACTCCCAACTCATGGGCATATTCCCTACACAGGAACACACAACGTTCCATCTCCATCTCAGAGAGGAACCACACACCCATCTCATGGGCACACCCAACTCATGGGCTCTCTCACAGGCCGACTCACTCAGTCTGTGTCCTGGAGGATGTCTCACGCAGCTGTAATCATCAACACAAAGAACCATTGATTTATTCAAGATTTTATAAGCAACATTGAGCAAGGTAATAGGTCTCGAACCCACAATGGTATCCCTAGTTTTAGAAGAACCTTGGTTAAGAGATTTGGTTAACACTCTAGAGGAAAAGGCTTCAAGTACCAAACAACATAAATCATCTCCTACTGTTTCCCACATGGCCGTGTAGAATTTGCAAGGAAGAACATCCAAACCCCTCAACTTGCCATTCTGCATAGAACTAAGGGCCACAAAAGGATCCTCTTTCAAGAAGTATCGATTCAATTGGTCTTGATTTCTAATAGAAATCTTATGTGGGATAACCTTGTGACATGAGTTCCTAGAACCCACCACACAGTCTATCAAGGCATATGGGAAAAAATATTCTGAAAGTGTAATTCAAACATACCTTTGACCTCGGTTGGATCCTTAGCAAGGAGTCCATCAACTTTGTGTAAACCAAGAACCTTGTTAGCTAGCACCTTCCTTTTTAGGAAATGAAAGAAGAATTGGAGCCCTTGTCCCCTTCATTAATCCACTATAACTTGGAACGAACTCGAGCCCCCTTGGTACTATACTCCTATCCCTTACAAATCACTATCTCCAACTTTATAGCATCCTCTTCAAGGACCACATTGTGGATATCTTCATCATGGAAAATACAAGCTTCTTCAAGCCTAAGCCTAGCATCCCGCAACTCCTTTTGTCTTTTGTGGGTCATCCTACGCCATCGAATTCCTTTCTTACAAAAACCAATGAACATATTACACTATTCTTCACTGTATAACTAAAGACCACTTATCTTCCTACCACCTTCTTCTTCTACCTTTGTCTTAAATTTTGTAAAAAGGATTTAAAGCATCTATCTCTTGCTTAAAAAAGAAGACGCATAACCTTTGTGAAAAATCATTAACCACAAGAAAACAATACCTGACACCTAACAATGATGGTAGTCTTGTTAGATTGCAAAGTTCAACATGTACAATCTCTAATGCTATGCTTGTTCCCATGTCAATAAATTCTTTGTGCTTCTTTCCAGCCAAGCATGTCATACATCTCCCTTTTGTCTTCTCAATATTAGGTAGGCCATCAACCATCTCAAACCTACCTAGAATGGGAAGATGGAAAAAACATAAATGTCCATATCTTTGATGCCAAATTACATTGGCATTAGAGTCTCCGCTATCAACCATTTCCTGCCACTCATTGTACACGAATGTTTTTTTCTATCTATTCAGAGATTTATAGAACTCCCTTTCCACCTTCTAGTATTCGAACTAGAGATGCTTGGATTTGTTCATGAGGCAGGTCCTTAGACTCTGATCTTAGGTTCTATGGGCACCCCCTGATTGAACACCCTTAGGATGATCACATCTTTCTTCGTGGTGCTCCCACTTGATAGTGGCACCAAGCGACAGGCTGAGAGCGACACCACCTCTACTTCCAAATCTATGAGACCTTAAGGGGCCGTACACCTTCTGCCAGCAAGGCATCCTACCTCTTCGAGAGTCCTGTGGATATGTTCTCTCAGAACTTGGTATACTTCACATCACCAATAGACAATGGACTTGCTCTAGACCCCAATGACAAGTTGATTCTTATAGGCAATGACACATTTCACCGCCCAATTCTTCTAGTTCATCTAGCTAGACAACTATTGGGAGTTTCTTTTCTACGACCTTGGATGTTAGGAGAGATTAACATTCTAAGATTGTTGACATGGAGGAGGGACATACCTCTCGGTCTCCCTCCTCGGTCTCAGAATATAACTCTAGCAGTTCATGATCGTCTCTCCCTTGTACCAATATACATAACTTTTCTCCCGAGGTTTTGGTTCTCAACAGTACACACTCAGTTGTATTTGTATTTGATACTCCCTCTTTGGGTGGATTTCTCTTTGAGCTTTGTTCTTAGATCTTAGTTCTTAGAGATTAGATCTGCTTTTCTCTTTCTTTTATAGGAGTGGCTCTTATGCTTCCACTTTCCATTGATATTGTTGTACTTAGTGGTCCTATTGACCTACTTTTGTGGTCATTCATTGGGCATTATTAAAATGATCTTATCTTATCTTATCATATGTATCAAGCACCAAAATGTTGGGTTTCAAAATATTTGATCACCAAAAATTGAAGTTAAAAACATTTGTAACACATCACTTCTAACAACGATCAATTGTGTACCTCCATCAACTTGAACTCCTTAGGAAACAAAATTCTGCCCAAAATAAATCCTTTATAAAAAAGACAAAATTGTTATTTCTATGTATTTGCACACCTCTCGCACCCACATTCTGCCCCTTGCGGCCATGTATTTTTTCACTATGGTTGAAACTTTACCCTTTGTAGGTCGACTTAGATTTATCACTGCAGGGCGTCTCTTTTGTGAATTACGTCAACCGTTTTGTGGATGTGCTGCGACCTTTCTTGAATTGGCTATGGTCGACCTTTTCTTATTTATGTCAGCCCTTCTACTTTCATTGTGGTTAGTTTCTTCCTTTTGTGCATTTCGTCTATGCCTCAACCGCTGTATGCACATTCCTTAAGTCGGCCCTGACTGTTGTTACCGCGGCTCAATTTTCCATATGTTCCTCATGTTTGGGTGCCCTAACTGTAGGTTTATACACTCCATGTGAATTCTACCCTTCTTTTACAAGAACTTGATTTATTTTCTATTACACGATCTTTGAAACTTTGCTTTGTGACCCTCCTACGAATTTTCTTTGTTTGTTTGTCGATTTGGTTTGTTGCACCTTTGCTAAAATTCAGCCTTTTTTGTTTCCAATTTCAAACTTATATTTTGTGGTTCGTGGCTTCTATTTGTGCCCATCTTGATCTCTTGCAATGTTTGTTTGTGCCTATTTTGGCTTATGTGTAATAGGGTGATTGATTATCTTGCATGATTTCAATGTACTTGGCCTTGCAACTACACTTGTTACTAGGTCATGCCTCTCCTATCTATGGTTCACAAGCATGCAGTATTCTCCTGGTTTTTTCTTCTTCTAATTGCAATCTCTACTACCTCTTGCAAATTGGTGCACCCTACAACCCTACACAACTCAATTCTCTTCCTGCAGCCCTACGATCAGTCATAGGATGTTGTTACTATGCCTCACGTGTGCCCTCCTATGCTAGCCCACGACACACTTAAGCTTTGCATGGAACCCATCTATAGGTGCCATAAGATCACCAAGATGCTTCAAGAAGAATATAACACTTGAAGTAGCAAGCATCCATATGTCAAGAGAGTGGTCCATAAAACAAAGGCATGAAAATAACATCCAAAACCATAAGAAGACTATCAACCATGACCATCCACCAAAGAGAAGTGAGTCCTCTCCAACCCAAAACACCAACTCAGTCAGGAAGTAGCGTCTCCAAGCAAAGAAAGAGTGTGTGTACCCCCAATCCATCCAAAAAGATACAATGATACCAACTTCAAATTTCATCAATGTGATGAAAATCACAATGTGGAACCTCGTACAATATGAGGTGTAACATTAGGCTCCAACTTGAGGACATGTACTCTTCTTGGGAGTGCATGAGAACCCCATAAATCTTTGGTTGACCTGTGAAGAAGAAGACAAGCAAGGAAGCAAGAGGAAGCAAAATCATGTGGCAGGATGGATCCTAAATACCACATACAATGTCCATATAGTCCATTACATCAAATTAGCTTACAAGGAAAAGGCATAAGCCAACAATGCCAAAAATAACATGAAAATAAACTTAATGCTCACAAATGTGTTGAGTTTATTCATCCTATTCTACTCTAACCTAAGATGAAATAAGATGCCATGTGAAATCAAATAACCAATGTAGCCATTCAAGAATCTCGTCAATACCATGAACTCTTTCCTTGTGTTTGGTGAAAAACCAAAACAGGGCTACATCAAAGGTCACATAAAAATATGTTAGAATCTTCATGACAATATGGCTGCAAATTGAAACTACATGACATGCATGGTAGCCAATACAAAAATCTGCAATAGGAAAGCATGTTCCAACACATGTTCATTGTTAACTCAATCCAATGATAAAGAGGGTTGAAATATGGTCTAGAAAAAGTACATGGCAGTCCATCATCGATCTGAAAATCATCAACTATGTGCCTCTCCAAAGACAAATCTACATGAAAAACATCAATCACACCCTCAAGCATTGAGGATGTAGGCTGCTCCAATAATAAAATGTCTTCCACCAAGCATGAGGATGAACGGAAGACACATTTTCAGATCTGGAAAGAAATTTTCACACGGAGGAGGAGGATGTCTTCACTATTTCGCTTGGGAATTCACCAGTGAAGTAACCAGGCCCCGATCTATCATTCTAGTGGTTTTGTGGAGCATTTGGAGGCATCTAGGATGGAGGCCGAATTCTCTAGGGTTTCAGGCATCCAGGGGGGCGCACCATTCTTTGGAGGGAAGTTAGATCTATGGGTTTGAGAGGGATTTTGAGGATTTGAGCACTTGGATTGTTCTTGCATTCACCTGATCTACTGTTTGGCATATTTACTGGAGGGTTTGGACATCTTTGGCAGGAGGGCCGAATTGTTGAGGTTATTCAGTGTTCCAGCGGAGCGTGGCATCTTCTAGCTTGGAGGTTTGGCACTTCATACGGCTCAGATCTATTCTTGCATTGGTCTTCATTGAGTATTCAGCCTTTGGAGGCTTGTAGTCTTCTATTGGAGCATTTTGTAGCAGCTCTTATTATGTGTACGGGATCCATCTGTTGAGCATTCCAGATCGGCCTCATTCTTGTATCAGGTTCTTATTATTATGAATAAAGAACGGTTCTAAATCATTTTGGATTGTCTATCATATTGTGGATCTTGCATATGGTTGTGGTATGTTACATTGCTTTATCTTCTTATCTGTTGCTGTAAACACACATATAAATCATCGGTATAACCCCAAGTGCAATCTAAAGAACCATAGTAAGCAAAGTGTTTGACGAAATGCCACACTCAGAAAAGGTTTAAAATTCATGCAAGACATGATGTTCCTGGCATAATTGTTAGATTTAGGGTAAAATTTGAAAACAGCAGTCTCTTTTTAAATTTAATGCAAAACAATTTTGATCTAGAACATAGGCAGAGACAACAGCAATATAGAAGAACAGATCTATGGAATATAGTGGCAGCAGAAGAGTAGTAGTTCAGAATAATATATCAGATCTAGCAGTAGTCCTTTATTCTAAAATCAGAAAACAAATGATCTAGATCATAGACAGTGTTAGCAGCCCTTTAGATACAACAGTAGATCATAGACAGTAATGAAACAACTCTCTAACTGTACTAGCTGATCTATACAACAACAGATCTATAACAGCAGATTTATAACAGTTCTGGGACTATAATCAAACAGTAAACAAGGAGCATATATGATAGATCTAAACACTGCTTATTCAATAAAACAAACTTACAGTAAACTCAGATCTGAAACTAGAAGCAAACAAGTAGGAAGCATACCTTGTACCTGCCTTACCTCTGAAGATAGCACACAACCACAATTGGTGTAGATCCTTGTTGTTATGCTCAAACAAAGGTTCAGTTCATGGATCTATAAAAGATCTTGTATGCCAAAGGTTGAAGGAACTTTCAAGCCACCAAGCTTAAGGGTTACAAGAACAAAAGCAAAGAAACCCAAACCCTTCCCAGCAAGACTTTACCAAAGAAAAACCCAGATCTATACTCACAAGACTGTAAGTAAACCCTCGTTTAACAGTGGACAGTGTAGGGGCTTTTCCACCAGCTCAACAAAGACAAGGAACAACAGTTCTGAGGAGGGGTCTTACCCTAAGAAGA
>ML784807.1:337445-353741 GCA_009831015.1 Picea engelmannii
AATGATGAATTATGCCCAAAACCGAAACTGTAAATGACTGTTGTGAAGTGTGTTGCAGATTACGAAATTGAAGACTAACACCACATCTAAAGCATGAATTGAAAGCTGGAAAAAGAGACCATTTACATCACCATTTGATAACCAATAGCATGTGCAAGATATGTAAGAAAATGTTATGAAAGGGGTAAGAACAACTTGCCAAATGGAACAACACTTCAGATTTTAACCATTCAAACACATAAACTATTCCATGTGAGTTAGCATGCTTAAGACAAGATACTTGCTGAAAATGAAGGCTAACTCCTACACCATTTACATATCAAAACCAAATGAAAGCATGAGAGTTATGTGTGCCCAAGAGATAAAAGATTGCTTCAAGACATATTATTTAACCATGTAATCTACTCCATTTGAGATACCATGCTAAAGAGTGAAATATTTGCAAGAATAAAACTAAAGCATGTAAATGGAAGTATGCCTTAAGGGCTTAAACTAAGATGATATAACATGTGATGATTACTCTAGAGCATTTTGATCCATTTAAACCATATAAACCATCAACACATCACTAACATCCTAGCCATACGATTTTGGGGGTTACTCTCCCAAGGTGTAGGCAATTATGTAAGCAAAAACTTGGAAATAAAATAGCAATAAACCACTCACAATGGCACAAGGTGGAGGCAAGCCTACCAATATTGTGCCAAAGAGGGTTGGAAAGGAAAATACAACTATTATTAAGACGAACTAGCCACACAACCTTGTCCTAATGACAAGTGGGGCACGAGTATTCTTGCTGGTTTATATATGTTGGATAGCTAGTTGTTTGAAGTATTTCAGATTGTTAGTTTATCTATACATATTATCTACTTCCATGCTTCACGATTTGTCTTGAGTTTTGCAGGTTTACCTCAAGGGATTGTTGGGAAAGCCTCAAGATGGAGTCTTCCCTCAAAGCCTTCTCAAACTCCTAGCTTTACTTAGTCTTATTTGCTGTTCACATTTCATTTACATTTCAGTTTGATAACCATTTTAGATAGGTCAAATAATTTTACATTTTGTTTGGAGATTATTATGTAAAACATTTCTGTGTAAAAAACAAATTTTTTTCTTAACTTTGTTGTGTTGTGCAGCATTTCCTGCAAGCATTTGCTTGGTGGTTTTTGTAGATTCTTACCAGGAACAAGGGGATATGCTGCCCAAATTCACTCTCACAACACCCCCAAAGAGCCTCCACTAGTCGGGTAACGATTTTCTTCTTCCATCTAGTCATTTCTACCATTGTAGAAAGCCCCAGGGAAGTTCCCTTGAGGCTTGCATTCTCTTGTGTATTTCAGCCATTGCATTTTAGTTTTGCAAATTAGTTAGTTGCCTACACCTTGGGAGAGTGATTGGCTTTACCAACCCCCCAAAATCGTTGGGCTAGGACATAGATTCTTTGCAGCATTTTTCATTTCTTGCCCCACTTGTTATTAAGACAAGGTTGTGTGGCTAGTTTGTTCTAATAATCATTGTTTAGTTTCTCTTTCCAACCCTCTTTGGCACAACATTGGTAGGCTTGCCTTCACCTTGTGCCATTGTGAGTGGTTTGCAATTCATTTTTCAAAGTTTTTGCTTACTAATTGCCTACACCTTGGGAGAGTAATCCCCAAAATCGTATGGCGAGGATGGTAGTAATGTGTTGATGGTTTTTATGCTTCACATGGATTAAATTCTCTAGAGTAGTCATCACACATTATTCATTTTAGTCTAAGCCTTTAGGGCATAGATCTACTTTCATGCTCTAGTTTTGATTCCAACAAATTTTATCTTTACTTAGCACTTTGGTTTCATGCAACAACACACATAGCTAAGTGATAAAGTTTAAATATTTGTTTCCATTTGGCAAGCTATTCTTGTTTTCTTCAGAGCATTCATTTACTTAAGTTTCCAAATGGTTTATGGTTGAATACATGGTGTAGGATTTAGTTTTTCTTTCAGCAAGTGTAATCAATGTTTAACATGCTCTCTAAATGATTTAACTTACATGGCTAAATGGTGATCATCTAAGGCGATTTTCTGTTACACATTTGACAAGCTGTACTTGTCTTTGCTTCACATTTGTCATCTCAAGTTTACATGTGTACATGGTTAAGTGAATGATCTTTACTTCATCTTTTCTTTACATGCTTTAGATGTGGTGTTACATGCTTCAATTTCATATTTTGCAGCACACTTTCAACAGCATTTGAGTTTCGGTTTTGGGCAGTTTTCACTATTTTTGGGCATCTAAAACTTATCTAAAACACTCACAACACATCTTAAGACTTAGTCCTAAGTCATAATAACATATTAGACCAACTAGGACACCTTAATTCCACCATCTTCACCATCTAAAACGGGTTTGAGGAAAACAACGAAAGGTGTAGGCTGGGGATGGTCTCACGGCGCACAGGATGCGTCCTTTCCGAGAAGTACTCAGACTTTAGGGCTGACTGAAAAAGCTAGGGTGGGCCTTGTTGCCTTACTATCTTGAGCATCCAACATTTATTTGGCAATAGGAGGAGGGTTAAGGTTTGACACTTAGTTAGGAGGGTAATTAAAATCTATAAAATCTTTAAGCACCTCTTAACCACTTAGTCTACTAGACAATCTTTACTTGGGTATATCTTATGATGGTTGTTTATAACTCTACATTGCAAGCACACATACATCTTTTATTTTTCATGCAAGTCTATGGTTTAATTTTCTAAGTGTTAAATCTCTTATGCTGTGTTGAGCATTTATCTTTCAAGTATTTCATATCTTTCATTTTATGCTCTTTGTGGTGTGATTCAACAAGAGATAGCGCATTCCATTTGGAGGCATCATCTTGTTGAGTCTTGGGTGCTTTAGTGGTTGCCATTGAAAAGCAATCCAATTCTTATTGGGGCATGCTTGGCCTTATGTGAATGACCTTAACTTTGAATATCTTTTAATTCTCACACTTTGGCACTTTGTTAATCTTGTCTATTTGTATTTTGTGTATCTCTTGTATAATTGTTGTCATATCTTATATTCATTATTGTAAGTATTCGTAGCATTGTTGTGGAATAGTCGTAACATTGTAATACTTGTAATCTTTTGTGATTAAACCTCCTTGAACATAGTTGACCCCTTTGCCCAACCTTTAGGCACTAGTCATAGTTGACTTAGGGAAGGGTTTGCTTAACATAAGTAGTCTTGCACTTTGCATTTGCTGCCTTAGCATCATAGGTTAGTTTTCCCCTAAACCTTTAACAAATTAAAACCAACTCCTAGAACATAAACGTTAAATCATATCTAGTAACTAGGGTCTACCCCCCTTGGCTTCCCTAGGAGTAAGCCTAGAAGGAAGAGGTTTCAGTCAAGGTGACAGTGTGGACTGTGAACCTAGGCATTGTGCCTCCAAGGACACACTAAGTAAGCTGGACTTTGCTCACGTTTGCAAGTGTGTATTAGGACGGCAACAAGTACTACAGGTCAGCTTACAAGTTGTTTTTGATCAAATTATAGGGCCTCTTCTCCTTCCACACAATTACAGGGGTATTCTTGGTACATATTTCTTCAGTTTTCACAGAGCATCAGTTTGGTTTTATGGACACAGATTCTTATGGTTCCCGACATGCCATAGGAGGATCTCGTCCCCTTGAGTCGTCATTGTTAACTCCTAGATTTTTACCCTTGAGAATCTTGAGGGTTAAGAGCCAACATGCACCATTTTGGCTGGCATTCTAAGATTCTCCCAGAGTTTAGCACTTGTGGTTAGCAAAGGTTGGTTCCCATCAGAGGTGGGTATATGATCAATACATGGTCGTTTGGTTCAGAGTTAGAGTTGACTTGGTTTCCCATGCATTTTGAGAGAGATGTCTACATATATCAGGCATTGCTACTTTTTAGGAGACATGGTTTGAGTGGGTCTCTTGACAGTTTGGAGCAGTTCTGAGCATACAGGGAGAGTCCTTGCATGATTCTAGGCCCGATGGCACTTTTTCGGGCGACATGCAGAAACTTTCTATTTTTAGCAGTTTGGGCCTCTGTTACAAAAATCAAGAGAAAATCGCCAAAATTGCGATAAATTGTGATTTGACCGAGGAAAAGAGTTTTTCTTAAAAAGTCGGTCGATTTTTTGGCAATTTTTTTGGAAAAAATCGCGAGTTGATGGGAGTAAATCGCCTATGTTAAAGTTCGCGGGTTTAAGTGGTCCATGTGGGGTTTTTTGCTTTTATTTTTACATTTAGCCAAGGAAGAGAGCCAAGCCATCCAACCAGCCAAGGAAGAGTTTGTCATTGGGATTATGTGGATTCAGGGGTCAGATTTGTGGATTTGGCATTGGAATTTTTAGTCCATTTCACAGTTTTTGCATTTGGAGGTAAGTAAAAAAATTTGCCCATTATTTCTCATTTTCCACCATAGATTTTCATAGGTTTTCAATGGCAATGAGTTTTACATATTCAAAATAGATTTTTGATGGATCAAAAACCATTTTTTGCCACTGTTATGTGATTTTCTTTCTTGCCATGTATGCCCAAAAACGTTTTTGGGATTTTCTTGCCCTAGGTCGATGCAAATTAGTTTAAATTTTTTTGTGTCTATTTCGGATTCAAAACCAAGTTTGAATGCTAGATACATAATTGATTTATGTCTGATTTTTAAATTTTCATTTTTTCATCAATAACACATGGTAAAAAACGATTTTGTTTTGCCCTAGGTTCATATTTTTCCATATTAAAGATGCCAAAGGCATTGGATCCATTATGGGAGTATGGTGAGCCTATTAATCCAGGGAATCGACAATATATCTCATGCAATCTATGGGGGAAAAGAATGACCGGTGGGGTATACAGGCTAAAATACCACCTTGCGAAAATTCCAGGGCATGAGGTAGAGATTTGTCCCATTTCAAGCTCAGAACTTGTTGTGAAGGCCACAAAAGCACTTGAAGACTATGCAGAAAACAAAAAGTATGCAGAAGCCAAGAAAAAATAAATGGCTTCAAGATCCAAGTCAAGCACACACACTCTTGGGGCAATGGGAGTGGATTCTAGTGAGATCCACTCCTCACAGTCTGTAATGCCTACAACAACATTACCATTTTTTGTGCCAAGATCCACACCCGGTGCACAGCCGTCTATCAGGTCCATGTTGAAAAAAAAAGAGAAAGAAGAAGCGGACAAACTTGTGGGTAGATGCCTTCTATGGAGTGATATTCCATTCAATTTTTTCAGGAACCCATTCTATGTGTCCATGTTTGAGGTTGTTAGTATTGTTGGTCCGGGGTATAATCCCCCCACTTATGAGGAGTTGAGAGGGCCTATCCTTCAAAATGAAAAGGTCGATTTCACTCAGAGGTTGCAGGAGCTTCGAGATTCATCGTAGTTCACAGGATACATGGTGATGTTAGATGGTTGGACTGATGGAAAGGGTAGGGCCCTTCTCAATTTCTTGGTTCATTGTCCCAGGGGGACAATGTTTATGAAATTTGTGGATGCATATGCACATGTCAAGGATGCGGCATTACTTTGTGACTTGTTGGATGGGTTCATCCAAGAGGTAGGTTCGTAGCATGTTGTCCAAGTCATAACGGACAATGCTGCAAATTATGTGGCTGTTGGTAGGATGCTTATGTCCAGGTATCCTACACTGTTTTGGACTCCTTGTGTCGCTCATTGCCTTGACTTGATGTTAGAGGATATGGGAAAGATTTATTGGATCAAGGATGCCATTGATTCAGCGAGGAGGATCAAAAAATTCATATACAATCATGCTTCTGTACTTAGCTTGATGAGAAAATTCATAGGTGACAAAGAGTTGGTGCATCCTGCCATCACACGCTTTGCCACTAGTTTTATTTATCTTCAGTCTCTTTTGAATTCTAGGTGGGAATTGCAGGCAATGTTCCTTTCACCTGAGTGGCGTGCTTTATCATTTAATAGTAAACAAGAGGGACAAGCCATTATGAGGCTAGTTTCATACCAGGAAAGCTTTTGGGATGCGGTGAAGGAGGTTTGCACCATCAGTGAACCTTTGGTAAAGGTTCTTCGCTTAGTCGACGGGGACAAGCCCGTAATGGGCTACCTATATGACACCATGGATAGGGCCAAAGAGTCCATTCGTGCTTATTGTGTGGACAATGGGGATCAAGGGCATGAGAGAAAATAAATGATATGGATGGTGATTGATGACCGATGGAACAACACACTCCATTGCCCCATTCATGCTACAGGGTTATACCTCAACCCTACATTCTCTTACACCTATGGCTTTAGCTTTGATTCAGAGGTTATGTCTGGCTTCTTTGAGTGTGTCCAGAGGATGGTGCCAAGTGCAGCTGACCGATTAGAGCTTTCCAGAGAGTTGTAACTCTATAAGAGGTCCATTGGCTTATTTGGGTTTGAGATGGCCATAAATGACAGGAAGAACATAATGCCAAGTAAGTTTCACCTTGTTTTAACTTTTAAGTTTCAAAATTCATTTTTCAAATTTCAGTTTATCAGATTAATCATTGATCTTCTTAAGTTTTTTCTTTGTTTTAAACTAAATCATTGTCTTCTCTTATGTTTCTCTAATTCGTTGTAGATACTTGGTGGGAAAAATATGGCGCAAAGGTACCTATTCTATAGAAGATGACAATTCAGGTGCTTAGCCAGACATGTAGCTCTCTAGTTGTGAGCGCAACTGGAGTGTATTTGAAAAAATACACACCAAAAAGCACAACAGGTTAGAGAATTTCAAATGAAATTTTAAATTCATTATAAAATTATAAATTATTAAATTGTCATTTAAATTTTATGCTCGTTTACATTGTAATAAATTAATTTATGATCCTCCTATAGGTTGGATACCCCGCGCCTTAATGATTTGGTCTACGTCTACTACAATCTCAAGCTGTGGGTGAAGCAGCTTGAGAAAAAACCTGATGCGAAGGCCATTTCATTGGATGGGATTGACACCACTGCTGCATGGAGGGTGGAGGTCGAGGAACCTGTTATTGAGACCGCCCTTGATTGGCTAGAGGATAGTGATGATGATCATGGTATCTCTGAGAACTTGGATCAGGATGTTCCAGAGGATATTCAGTTTCATGCTGAGTCTGCGAGTGTGCCACCAGCAGAGCCACAATCATAGTCAGAGGGAGATAGCCCCAGTGGTAGCACTAGCAGTCTAACCTTCTTCTAGGGGACATCGGTCTCGAGGGTCTTCTAGTTCTTCTAGAGGACGTTTGACTCCAGTACGAGGCGCACATGCCTCAAGGGAACCTACTCCTAGTGCTAGAGGAAAATCACTTTCTGCAACAATTACCTTTGCCTGTAAAAGGGGTAGAGGGAATCGATAGTTTATTTAGTATTTACATGAGTCATGATGATCATGAGATACACTTATTATATTTTTTCATTTTGATGCCTCGGGAATCAGGATTCAGGACATGATTCATTTTTTATGTGTGATGTATCACTAGACATCTTATATATATATATATATATATATATTATATCAGTTTTCTTTCCATATTCATGTGGCAATTTGTCTATTTGATACTATTGTTGCTTTAAATGTTTCAAATTTTTTTAAAAAATGAATATTTTTGTATTTTTTTAAGTTTGCCGATGTTTTGGCGATAAATACGAAACAATGTTTTCTGGACCCCCGACGATTTTTTCGCCGATACGATTTTTGTAACTTTGGTTTGGGCTACAGACCCCAAATTCAGATTCTGAGCACATATTGTAGATCCTTGCGACATTCCGATTCTTTTGGATTTTTTCCGGGATGATTTGGCACAATTTACTATTTTTAGCAGGTTGAGCACCAGGGTTCGCATCTCAATTATGATTGCAGATTCGGATCCCTTACAAAAAAAACGAGTTCAAAGAGTATAAATTTAAAGGCATTCAGATGACTTTCTATTTTTAGTAGTGTCTATTTTTAGACAGTGACATGTGGCAGTGTTCTCCTAGTCTTCCTGGATGATGTGGACAGTTTCCTAAAATTTAGGAGTTGGATTTTATTTTTAGAAAGTTCTATATTTAGCAGGTACGATCATCATCCATGCAGTGCCAAGTGGCACCCTCATAGGTCGACATGTGGCAGATCTACATAGTGATGTGGCATTCACCTAGCATAGGGCGCATTTTCCCAAGACTTGAGCATATAATAAATAAATTATTTGAGATAAGGGAGTTGCATAACTGGGCCTAAATTTAGCCGTATATTCCTTCGTATAATCACCTCTCCACTTGCCATGCATCAACTCCATAAAATTCGCCTTCAGTTGAGTTTAAATTGCTATTTCCTAAAAAATAGGGAATCCTTAAAAAATAGGACGAAATTCCCCAATCAAGGCTTAATTTTCTCACTAATTTTTCCTTACTCGACATATCTTCACTTTCCATGCATTAATTTCCTCAAATTCCTCTTAATTTTCTTTTAAACGCAAATTTCCTAAAATTTTGAAAAATCCCTAAAAAATAAGACGAATTTTCCCTTGGCTAAAACTCACTCATTACTTGGCCAAATTTAGCATTTAAACATGCGTTTAATTCCTAATTTATTCCCCCATGCATTAACTCTCCTATTCTTCACATGAGTTAACTCTCTTTCCATTCCCTCATGCACATTAATTCCTAAATTTCTCACTCACACTTATTCCCTCATGTGCATTAACTCCTATTTTATTCACACTCCTCTCCTATATATTGGATGGTTTTCATTGGTTATTGGTCGGTTCTTGCAGCAACAACATAGTGTCTCTCTCATTCTTCTCTCTCTCTCTCTCTATAGTCTGGTGGCTTTTCTCTGAGCAAAGGAAGCATTGTATCGCTTGTAAGATTGCCAAGTGTGGCACAATCAACCCTCTTGTAAGCTTGATCAATAAAGAAGTGTGTGTTTTATCTTTGAACTTCTCTTCTTGGCTGTGTTATCCCCATATTGTGGATAACTAAAGAGATGATGTCTCGAGGCCCTCAGGTTGCAGATATCGATTGCCGAGAGATTACATGAGCAACAATACCCTTTGCACAGGTGGAAAACCCACTCACTACCACAGATGGTCACAGGTTTACAGATGGCATCCACCACACCAGTTGGCTTCTGGAAGGCTGTGGGCCTTGCTCCATGAGGTACAAGTTAGTATTATGGTGAGCATCATTTCAATATCTAAGCCATTTGATTCTGTTGTATCTTAGATTGCTCTAGATTTCATAATATGTGCTTGGACATTATGCCTTTTGGCCCGCTTCACCTTGGTGGTTGACATTTTTCCTTAGTAAGTGGTCTTCTTTGGGAATGGGTTTGCCACTGGGAAATCCCTTAATGAACCATCACACCGTTCCCGACCATACTTACCATTTTCAATCATTATTCCCCTCCATTTCCTTATCTCTTGGGATTTAGGGTCTATTGACCCAAGAAGGGGTTGTCCCTCATTCTATGGGAAGAAGGGGGTAAAGGCCCAGAGGGGTTGGTGTTGGGTAAAAGATAAAAGCAAT
This sequence comes from Picea engelmannii, assembly GCA_009831015.1. Classification (NCBI taxonomy): domain Eukaryota; kingdom Viridiplantae; phylum Streptophyta; class Pinopsida; order Pinales; family Pinaceae; genus Picea; species Picea engelmannii. The sequence continues at coordinate 346,931 of ML784807.1, forward strand.
ATATAAACCTTCTAGATTCTTTTCCCAGGGATCACCCAAGAAAGCAATGAAATGCTTATCTTTAAATAAAACGGGACCCACAATGTAATAAAGAAATGCTTGAAAGGTAGGTTGAAGGATAGGAGGTCTCATCACGAGCCGACCTATCACATCCATGGATATCTAGTGGTATGACATTGTCATCATCTGGTCACCAAACCAGGGAAGTGACTCTCAGTTGCATGGTTGAGAGAAAGGGGGTCTCATCACGAGCCAACCTTCTCATTTCCATTAGGTATTTGTGGCTGACATTGCCACCACCATGTCACCACGCTAGGGAAGTGACCTTCAATCTCTCCTTATGCTATTATGAAAGAAAATATAAAGAAAGAAAGATAAAAGACAAATGATAGGCTTGGAAAAAGTGCATTGCGGACGAAGGTACCACACACCCTCTACAAAGGCACCCATGAATGAGACACTACGACCCCTTGTATGTCATGAGCCTTACACCCATTGAGTCTTGACCCCATCCACCTCATACACCTTACATGGCTTAGAGAGAGACCTCTTGGAGGCTCTCCTTGACCTAGGGCAAGATCTACCCAATAGGACACCTCGTCAACCCTCCCATACTTAAACTTGACAAGTTGCATAGTGTCTTTGAGCTATTAATTTTTTGATATGGTAATCTTTGATGCACATGCTTAGATGGCTTATTTATTGATTGGATTCACTTATCATGATGTTATGACTTGAGATCCTTGGAGGGCCTGTTCATTTGTCTTTGCAGGACCTAATTGGTGGACAGTTTTGGGAGAACAAGTCTAGCTTGGGCTTCCATGGGGCTACAAGCCCACAGGTTGGATGCCAGGGGCCCACATGCCAGATGAGAGAGAGATGAATTGGACGGCCTTGATGATGACTTGGACGACCTAGCCCACCCATTGCTTGCCAAACGATTTGCAGAGGAGGGGCAAAACGTCCCACTTTTGAGCATGACGTCATGATATTGTGGGGTAGGGCTTGGTGGTGAGATGCCACTCATTTGCACTTGGACATTTTGAGGAGAAGAGGGTCTTCACCATGATGAGATCACCTAGATGCTTGACACATAGCCTTGGGAGGCCCTTCAATGCTTCTCCAACACCAACGACCTCCTTAAAGTGGAAAAACGTCCCCTTAAGGGGTGAAGTCATCCTAAATTAGGGTTTAATTTGTGCAAAAGATGAAATTTTAAGTGAATTGTTTAATATTATTGTGTTAAGGGGGCAATATTAGGGTTGTTTACCCCTAATCCTGTGTTTTACTCCTTATTTTGTGGACAAGCTATGTTAGCTAATTTTTGTATAAATAGAGATCATAAGATCTCATTTTAAACATAACTCTCCACTTGTGGGAGGCTTTAGTCTGAAATTTTCGGCCTCCTTAGTTCTCTTAGCTCTTGTGCACTTGTTTTATGGCTATTTTATGAATGGTAGATGGAGGAAGGCCTAGTGCTAGCTTTGGATGATGCTTTCTAGCTCTTGTGGTGGATTGTCTTAGCATTTCTCTTGATCTTGGTATGGTTTTTACTCTCGCTATCATTTTATTCAAGTCAAGTATTGTTATGCTAGGAGCTAGGTGGGAAGTATAAAGACATACACCCCCACCATAGTCTTCACCATTTTATTTTCTTCATCTCATTAATTAAGGGTTTCCTAAGAGAAGTACAAGGGTATACACCCTCTTAGCTTAAACCTTAGCTTAGAGAAACTTGCCTTGGGGAGTAAAAGGGCTTACACCCCCAAGGAGATAGCTTCTCTAAGCTCCTTGTGACTCCATTAACCCAATAATAAAGGCACTAGCCATTGATTTGTTGCATTGGAGAAATAAAATATTGCATTGGGAAACGTGAATTTCGGTCATTTTTTCTTCTTGCAAAGTGGATAGTTTTCCTTGTGCCTTGGGCACCTCATAGCCACTAGGGCGTCCTCATCTAAGGGCTACGTATTGCTGCTGTTACAAAATTGTATCTTCAGCCATTAGGGCTGCAGAAACCCTAACTTGCTTAAATAACTCTCTTACGAACCATTGGTTTTTGCTCAAAGTTTGCACACTTACTCTCCTTGTCCTAGCGCATCTTTTGGCAAAGTTTGATGGAATTCCAATGGCTGATTTTCTTGCTGTAATACAGTGAATGTTACATCCATAAGGCTGATATAATTTGCTGCAGACAAGTGTTTACAACAGCCTTATCTTTTGTGCTAGAGTTTTGGCTTTTTCATCTTGAGTTTAGCTAGTCTTTCTCTTGTATTTTCTACTTGATCTTTAGCACTTATTGAGCGTCTCCTAGTATCATTTATTTGCTGATATATACTGTTATCTACTGCTGCAAACTAGGGACAACAAGCTTAACTTGCTGATCCAACTAACATATACTGTTTCAAGTTGTCTTTTCTTGTGTCTCGGGCAGGTACACTCATCCGGAAAAGCACTATACTTGTGGGGCAATCTTTAGTTGACTTGCAAGGCATCTCTCCCTACCTTTCTTTCCATCTAGACTTGACCTCTAGGGGTTTCTTTTCCACTTTCCTCCATCTCTGTCTCAATCCCCCTAGGGTCATCGAGATTGCCTCCCTAGAGTGACCTAGTCACCCTTGAAGTGTGGGACCTACATCGAGGTGACATTGGGTGTAGGATTCCCATAGTTGTAGCACTTGCTCCATGGTTGGATCGGGCTTTTCCCAACCTACAACTTGTGCCATAACAGGTTGTACTGTGGTAAAATTGTGATCTGATTTGTCATTTTCTGAACTGTTTATTGTGATTATTACAATCTTTTGAACAATTGTTTTCTTCTTTTTCCAATCTATTATCATTGTGCTAACCCAGCAGGTTCCCTCCAAGCATAGAAAATTATTTTTCCTTATCATTTTGAACTGCTTTTACATGCTGTCCAAGATGAACAACTTGTTGTTTTGTAGGTTTTACATACAGAAATCAGACTTAAAGAAAGAAACAAGGCACTTCAGTGTGCCTAGGGACTCTCCCCAAAGGCTAGCAAGCATTAGCCCAAATGGAGAGGGGTTTGGTCAATGACAATTGGGGCCCTACTCCTTTAATTAGCTTAATTTTTACCGCTGTCCTAACACAATTATCAGCTCAGATTGGAGGGTAGAAATTTGTGCTAATAGGACTCCACTTTCCTTTTGTAGGATAGGAATTTTCGAGTCATAACACGTCCATTTTGAGGTTTGAAAGATGGGTTTCAAGTCTATTTACTTGAGTAGTATTCAATGTCCCAAAGAGTTTTTGGAAGTTATCCCAGATTCTTTTGCACTTTTATTATCCTTAATGTGATGAATCAAATCCAACTCAATATATAGGATTATTAGCTGAAGAGATTCATCCTTCTTCAGACATATGAGATTGTCACTGTCATCAGTGCCAGAGGAAGAGGTCTTTCTAGGTACATACATAATCCTAAACATGATAATTTACCAAAAATACAATATAGTAAAGTTTTATACCAAGTTAGGCTCATGGCCATAATAAATACAATAGGTTGGCTTCTGGCCTCAATTGAAGATTAACCCATAAATTTAACAACAAACTGGGGATGTCCCCATCATAGGGGAAGTAGTCCAAATTTTGTGAGATGGATGTGGGGCGGGAGTTTGGTGTGCGTCATCCCGCACTTGAGTACAAGATAGAAGCACCTAGTTGTGAACATGGTGAGGTTGCGTGGTGTGCATCCTAGGAGTGGGTGTGTGCACCTTGTCTACACAAAATATACTAGACATTTGAGAGCATTTTGTGTCTGTGAGATTGATTGGGATATTAGTTTAGAGTTGTATACTAGGGAAATTAAACACATGCTGAAGTTTAAGGGAGACAAGATGAATAAACCCCTTGGCATTGCAATCTATGTATTAAATTCAAGTAGTATATTGATGCTGGGGAGAGTGACTCCAATTATTGATTGAGATAAAGGAGTGTTTCCTAGTTGCCATTGCAAAGATGTGCACTATTTATGAAGGTAGGATGGCTCGATGAAAAATAGTGGTTTTTGTAGAAATACAATGATTTCTTCAACACATTAGAAGCGAGCATGGACCAATTGACAGTAGGCCATGAAAATCCAGTAAGATGATGGAGATATATGGGGATGGATTTCCAAAGCTCCAATAGCTTGCCATGGGCATATTGTCCTAAGTTGCTAGTTCCTTGTTGTTGAGAGGAATTGATCCACCTATAGCTTATCCACTTTGTTGATAGAATTACATATTCCTTTAAGGGAGTGTTGCCGTCCTAATACACACTTGCAAACGTGAGCAAAGTCCAACTCACTTAGTGTGTCCTTGGAGGCACAATGCCTAGGTTCATAGTCCACACTGTCACCTTGACTGGAACCTCTTCCTTCTAGGCTCACTCCTAGGGAAAGCCAAGGGGGGTAGACCCTAGTTACTAGATTTGATTTAACTTTAAAATTCTAGGAGTTGGTTTTAATTTTTTAGAAGGCTTTGGGAAAAACTAGCCTAAGATGCTAAGGCAGCAAATGCAAAGTGCAAGATTAACTAAATGACAAGCAGCCCTTTCCCTAAGTCAACTATGACTAGTGCCTAAGGTTGGGCAAGGGGTCAACTAAGTTTGAGGGTGGTTCAATTACAAAAATATCACAATTCAAAATAAGCTGAAATTACCCCACAAACTAAAAATTGCAATTGCTTATACAATGAAAGACAAATATTACAAAGATACAAGATGATATACAAGATACAAATTAACAATGTATACAATGATGCCAAAATGTGCAAGTTTAGAAAATATTCAATTTGAGATCAATCACATAAGCCAAGCATGCCCCAATAGCACTTACTCTATTGGACTGCTTTTCACTGGCAACCACTAAAGCACTCAAGATTCAAGAAGATGATGCCTCCCCAAGTGGGATACTCAACTCCTTCTTGAATCACACCACAAGAGCAAATAAACAAAGATATATAAATTTGTTAACTCAAATGATCATAAATGTTTAAAACATTTAGAAAGACAAACCATAAGATTGCAATTAAGAATGTTTAACATGAAAGTATCAGCAATGTGTGTTCCTAAACATTCATCTAAGATCCCCCAACACACATGGATTGTCTATGCAACTAGGTGATTAGGAGTTTCTTAAAAATTAAGTAAATTTTATTTTTCCCTCACCCTAACTATGTTTGGAGCCTTAAGTTTCCTCCTCCCTTGGCCAAATAGCTGTCGGGTGCTCAAGATAGTAAGGCAACGAGGCCCACCCTAGCTTCCACGGTCAGCCCTGACAGTAAGAGTACTTCCCGGAGAGGACACCCACCTAGAGCGCCACGGGACGGTCCCCCGCCACTACCCTCCGTTGTTTTCCTCAAACCCGTTTTAGATGGTGGAGATGGCTGAAAAAAGCTATCCTAAGTTGTCTAAAAGGTTATTATGACTCGCGGGTGAGTCTTTAGGTGTGTTTGGAGTGTTTTAGATGTCCAAAAATTGTGATTTAGGCCCAAAACCGAAACTGCAAAGTGCTTGAAAAGAAGTGCTATGAATGTAAAGATTTAGACCATAATTATAAGATAACATGAATGTAAAAGCTCATAAGATAACCATCATTAACATAGCATCCCATTCATCATCATAACATATAACTTTGCAAAAGAAAAAGGCAAGAACAACTTGCCGAATGATAACAAGAATAAAACTTTAAGACTTTAATCATTCATCCACATGTATGTTAGCCCAATGAAAAATATATGCTTGAAAGGAGATACTTAGCAAAGTAAAGATCAAGATCCTAAACCATCAATTGATCACATATGCTTGAAAAAGATAAATAGCATAATGACTTAAGAAATAAATGAATTGTACCACTTAAGAAAGATTCTAAAGCATTAAACCATAAGACATGATGAGCATATGTAAAAGTAATAACATGAAAGAAATGAAATGATAGATGTGATGACTACTCTAGATAATTTTAAACCATAATAGCATGTAGATCATCAAAAATATATTTTCCTTTAGCCTCACGATTTTGGGGATGACTCTCCCAAGGTGTAGGCAACTAACATTTAGCAAAACTAAAAAATTAGAGCAACCACTCACAATGACCAAGGTGGAGGCAAGCCTGCCATTATTGGCCAAAGAGGGTTGAAAATAAAAATGAGATTATTATTATTAAGTGGCCACACTACCTTGTCTTGTAGACAAGTGGGGCCAAACAAAATTAAAAAATATAAACTTGAAAGCAAAAACTAACCTAGCCCAACGATATTGGGGGGTTGGCTTGGCCAATCACACACCCAAGGTGTAGGCAATGTATTATTAGCTTTGAATGATACAAGAATGCTGAAATGAAAGCAAGAAAATGAAATATACAAAGAGAGAAAGTAAGAGATTCTTTACCAACTTGATGGAGCCTTTTGGGGGTGTTGTGAGAGTTGATTTCGGCAGCGTTTCCCCTTGTCTCTGGTAAGAATCTGCAAAAACCAGCAAGCAAATGCTTGCTGGAAATGCTACACAACACAAAAAAACGTTAAAAAATTTATGTTTTTACACATAATTTTTTTACATAAAATCTCCAAGTTAAAGTGAAAATATTATGACCTATCTAAGAGAATTAGCTACAACAATCTATGATGAAATGAAAGGAAACAAATCAGATCTAAAATAGAAGTAAAGAGTGTAAGAAGATGTGGGTTGAAAACCCCCTTGTTGAGGCTCTTCCAACCACTATCTTAGAGGCAAAATCTGCAAAACTTAAGCACCGTGTGAGTTATGGCAATAGAATAATGTGCAAGATAAAAGAATACTATGAACTACT
>ML784807.1:353841-369947 GCA_009831015.1 Picea engelmannii
ACACAATATTGTAATTCTAGTTACATACCGAAGGTAAAACAATTTGTTTTTTATTTGATTATCTCACTTCTTGATATTTTATTGTGCATATAAGTTCAATCTATAATAATTCGAATGTTGTTTGGGTTCATTACAGGATACTACCCATACAAATGACTTCAGGTCTTCTCATGATATTATTTTCTGAAGCTGCTAATGAGTGGGTAAGTCCTATGTTTAGTGGGCTCTATTGTGTAAAGTTATAACATTCACAAAATTCACTCTACCTGGACATTATTAATTTTCAAACACAATAATAGATAAAAGCATCAGCTTGTTTGAGACTATCTAAAAATCACTTATGGACTGCTTGCCTAGTCTGTTACATCCATCTTGAGTCATACACTCTCAAGTTGTGTTTGATAAGGTGATACATAAAATCAGCAATTTGATATTCCCTTATGATATATGTGCAGTTGGAGATTGCAAGTGTTCAAGCTATCTCAACGTTGTTTTTCATGTTTGTTCTTCTTGCTGCCACACAAGTATGTAAAGTTCTTTGTTCGTATTGTGCACATTCTATGTTGTTATGATTATATTCTTGAATTCCCATATATAATGTGTGATTCTAAAATTTCTTTAGTACATCAACTCTATATGATCACATAGAAAACTTACAAAGCTTTTTTTATTCAGATTCACATAAACAATTCAACATTATTAACATTTTATTGGTTTTTGTTTGCAGGATATTGCAGTAGATGGTAAGGTACATCTATCTGGATTCTGAACCCTAGGTCATTGTTTGCATGAATTCTTTATTCACTATGTTTAACATAACCACAAACTTAAGCACAGAAAATTGACTGACACATATCTACCTCTTTAACACCAAAATAAGATGCATTGCAAGTTTCTTGTACACACTTTAGCCTCAAAGCACAAGAACACGTGTTCCTAGCAATATTATTAGGACTGAACTGGTTGAACCCAAAAACTGGAACAGAACCAGAATCTGTAAAAGAACTGGACACAAAACTGGCTGACCCAAAAAATACATAAAATATTTAAATTTTGATTAAAAAATAGATCTTCATGTACATCCATGTAAATCCAAACCATTAAACACTAAATTTGCTTAATTTTCTCATGTATATAGTATTGTAAGGGTGAATATAGCAAAACGGTAGTGAGTGCAATACATAATTGAACCAAGATACATTAACATTGAGGCTCTAAATGGCCTGTAGAATCCAAAAGTAATCATACTATAGTCTACAATCAAATCAAACTGCATTGTTGACAAAGCATTATTGACTGAGACAAAGGCTAATGCATTGGCAAAAAACCCAGACAAGTCAGCATCCCCAAAATGAAAGACCGTCCACCTGATCATAGTCTTTGTCAGAGTCAATTCTTAAAACAAGGGACTGCTGGCCAGTCTCTTGGGCCCACTCCATAGCCTTCATTGCTGAAACCATGGTGTCAAGGATGACTCTCCCCTGAAAAAACTAATTTTCTCTTGGTGCACCACAAACTGAGCAACTGAACGGATCCTCAAGGCCAATGCTTTGGCCAACCCCGAATAGAGTCCCCAGCTGCATTCTTGGGAATAAGCTTGATCAGTCACTGATTAAGAAACTGTGAGAGTCTACTTGAGGCGAATAGTTCATATGCCAAGCAACAAAAATCAACACCATTGGTGTCCCACATGGCCTTGTAAAACTCACAAGGAAGGCGATCCGTACCTTGCGATATACCATTCTACATGTAAGTCAAAGTGTTGGAGATATTACACACTCACCTAGGTAATTATTTTCTTAAGGTTGATAGTTTAATGTTGATAACGCTTCCTTAGATAAAAATATTCTCTTTAGAGAATATTCCCCTACAAAATAGGGCGTTCCTCTTTAGTTTAGAGCCAGTTACACTCAGTTAGACTAGTGGAAGTCACTCATGCATGGCAACCTCGGTTTTATCACCAGCATTTGCATGTGTTTCTCTCACTTCCACACGTGTGACTTAGTTAACTGATGATTGCATGGATCAATTAACTAGGACTAGGTGGCAATTCACTCCATTGTATGTCAGTGAGTGTATAGATCTCTTTAGATCACTACTATGGCACATTAGTTACTCATGTAGCCTATATCTATTGCACATAGTGTGGAATACGATCAATATAATTCTCATTCTTTTCTCTCCAATTTTTCTCTTGTTTTCTTACCTTTGCAAGCTGTGTTCGTTCTTCTGCTAGCTAGGTCTCTTGTGCAGGTACTCACCACATTTTACACGGTATCAGAGCCCATAGGCCGTTAGCAAGGATCATCACCAACACTCTTTTGCAAGTATCGAAGACAGTGTTGATGATTACAGTTGCGTGAGACATCCTCCAGGGCACAAACTGAGTGAGTCGGCCTGTGAGAGAGCCCATGAGTTGGGTGTGCCCATGATATGGATGTGTCGTTCCTATCTGAGACGGAGATGGAATGCTGTGTGCCCCTGTGTGGGGAAGATGCCCATGAGATGGGTGTGTCGTTTCTCTCTGAGACGGAGATGGAACGCTGTGTGCCCCTGTGTGGGGAGGATGCCCATGAGATGGGTGTGTTGTTTGAGATGAAACGATGTGTACCCCTGTGAAGGGTGAAGGTGCCCATGTGATGGGTTTATTTTTCTCCTCTGTGTAGAGAGTTGAGACAATGTGGTACTCCAAATGATTCTCCTGTGAGACTCAGTGAGATAGATATCTATTGAGTAGGACGTCCCTGTGGCTGAGCACAGGTGGGCGTGATCCTAGTGGCTGAGCACTAGTGAGTGTGTGTCCAGATGATTCTCCTGTGAGACTCAGTGAGATAGAGATCTATTGAATTGGACGTCCCTGTGGTTGAGCACAGGTGGATGTGCCCCTAGTGGCTGAGCACTAGTGGGTGTGTGAGATCCCTTGCTATATTGTCTAAGAGTCAGATTTACCTGTAATCCTAATTATGATGTAAAGGGTACAGGTCGGCCCCACCATAAAGTGAAAGATAATTAATGTAAAAGATAATTAATATGGTAATTATTAATTATATTCTGAGTTATTGAGGTCGGACCTGTTGTGACAATAGACACCACTTTTGATTTGTCCAGTCTAGTATAAATAAAGGTGATTTCCCCATTGAGGAAACACAACGCACATGTGATTTTGGAAATTTCAGCAAGTACATCTTCTAGGTCTGAAGTGCACACCTCTCTTGGGCGCTAGCCTTCTTGGTTTCATGAGAACCCTTTTGTGTGCTAGGTCTATGGTGTGGGAGGTCTTTCTCTTGAAGAATATAGTAAAGGATTACTGGGTTTTCTTCCCTTGTTGAGAAGGGTTTCCCAAGATATTTCTTGTGTACTTGTGCATGGTATTTCTTCTTATGATCTTGGTTATTGCAACAATTGTTAATGGTGTAGCTGCATTTGTCTATGGTTCAAGTAAATGCTAAAATTGAAATAAATTTCATGCTTGAGCTTAGCCTAGTGAAAATTCAATAGACAGAACAAAGCAGCAGAAAAGATGGAATCTATGTTTTACTCTCCAACAATACTTCTCATGCCTCATAACTATTTGGAGTGGAAGTCTAGGATTCTACTTCTTTTTAGAATTAGAGGCTTATACCAAATAACCATGGCAATGGAAGCAAAGCTTGATTCCGTCGATGAGAAAAATAACTTTCTCAATAGACATGATATGGCCATAAGATGTATCTTCTAGTCTATTTCTCCTGAAATTCTCCACCAAGTATATGATGAATCACGAGACTCAACTCCAAACGAACTATGGAACAGATTGGAGGTTTTGTTTGAGAATAAAGAAGATTGTGAAGATTGCATGTAGGAGATTGAAAAGATAGAGCCAGAAGAGAATCCATTAGAAGATCAAGCCTCTTATTCTGAAGAGTCTTTTACACAAGTATCTGCACAAATTTTTGTTCCATTAATTGCAGATGATGTATACTCCATTTTAGATTTGTTTTCTGAATTTCATATATTATGCATGCATCTCAAGATTCACATGAAAACACTTTTTCATGCGCTATGCATGCATTTCAGGAGACATTCATGCGTCATGCATGCATCTCATGAGCCAAAAAGGGGGCCGCGCACATCAGATTCAATTCTGAAATTTTCTGAGCATAATTTGCAGAAACAAATTGGATATTTGAATTCCTCTCGGAAAAACACCCAATTTCAAAAAAAAATCGTCCGAAACGGAGTCCAGGAAGTGAAGTAATGAGCATTTTAAAATCAACAAATTTTCATCATTTTTCCAGAAACGGCCACACGATTTACAAAGTTTCATCCAAACTTCACATGGTATGGGATTTAGATATTCTTAATTACAATTAGAGAAAGTGAATATATGCGGACATCTCATTGGTGCATCTACTTCATCATATCTGTACAAACATCTACATCTTCAACAAAATCTTTACCGATCTTAAACTTGCACGTTTGCAATGAAATATCCCAAATCCAGTTGATCTTGATATCTACTGTTGAACTAGTGTTTTGTCTTTGAAATCTGATACTCTGGGGGTTTCTGGATGTGTTTGAGTTAATGGTTTAACATGCTTGGTGATTTTCGCATGTGTGTGTGTGTCATACATTAATGTTTAAGCAGTATATACGATGCGTATGAAATAAGGAACAAACACCATCTCAATAATATGTATTATGAGGAAAAAGTAGGAAATACAACAATATGGTGGAAGCAGATAAAATAGTCATCAGCTAGATCTCATGGATCATCACTGGAATACAAAGCAACTAATATGAAATACTCGTGATCAGAAGATGAAGGTAGATCTGCGCATGCACGAATAGATTGACAAAATGCAGTTCCAGAAAGTCACGACAACTGTTGCAAATACTGGAAAACTCGCCTTGGTGGCTATACTCGACAGAATGGATTGGAAACTGTCCGAAACTGAGCGCCTTGGTCTCTAGGCTCTCCCTGGCAACTGTCGGACCGAAGATCTGACATCTGAAGATCCAGATGTCATCCCCTGGGGGGTTGTGCACCTCCTAGGCTCGGGGAGTGTGTCCTAGTGATTCCACCGTCGAAATCCACTACTATTATTCTCGAAATGTGTGCCCTGGCCTCCTTTGTACTGGGTTCCTCCTTTGTACTGGGTTCGGAGGGTTTCCTCGGATCTGATCCAGAATACCCCTGGAACTCCAAACGTCCCTCCTCAAGAACTGTGCACTTCCTGGATGTCTGATGCGCCCTGAGAGATTCCACTGTCAGAATCTGATGACTAGTGGCTTAAAATAATCGCCCTAGCTAATCCTCAACTGTGTCAGAAGGAATCTACAAGATAAACCCTGGTCCTGGGCAGCTACACAAAACCCTCTCTAACCCTTGCGCCCTCACTAGTTGAGCTGCGCAATCACTGCCCATCATGACCTTCTTAGTGAATTTAATTAAGATATGACCCATAATAACTCAAAATTACAGAAATCATTGGAATGCAACAGAACCAAATCCAAGCTGTGCGGAATGGATGTTGATGATGAACGATGCAAGTCGGGCCCAATAAAACCCCTCTATATCTCTCGAACTCTCTGTCACCCCTATCTGGCTACTCTGGTAGGCATAACACTATGTAATGTAATAATGTCCAAAAATGGGGACATTACAGTCCTCGCTACTGGAATATTGCTTGTCCTCAAGCAATAACTGAATCAATCTGCATATGATATCCGGGTCCCATATCCACCTGTGTGACACAAAGTTGACTCCCCTCAAGATAGGGCCTCTACAAGTGCTCACCATGCATGACACCCGAATGCTCCTGATGAGTAGAATGATCAATGGCCAAAGAATCTTAGTCAACTCCCCAAGAAACCACTGTACTCGAAACTCAACTCCATCAAACATTGAACTACCAAGCACTCCAATACCTGGATCCCATATCAAGATGTGAACTGTAATGTCCTGTGAAGTATAGTTCTGTAACATTTCAACACCATGAGTCTCCTGCAAATAACACATGGCCTCAAACCGAAATGAGTCTATCCTACCAGACCATACCAAACCCAACACGACCTCCACCGACTGAACATGTTGCTGCCATAGTCTGGTACTACAAGACCTCAATGAATCACCAGCCAGTGAAGTGCTCTCCCCAATACTGAAACTCAATGGAAAATCAAAGTGACTTCCCCCCTGCAAAGGTCCGCTCCTCTCCATCAATCAATGAAATTCCCAACCCTGTAATCCCAGGGTCACATGCTAGTCTTTGACAAGGACCATCATGCTAATGCTACTCTACTCTGATCATGATTGTCTGCTTAAAGTATCAATACTGGATCCTCCACTCCTGGATCCTCATAAGATGAAACAAACTATTGACCCAATGGACTCCCGGATCCCATGTCAAATTTGGAAGTTCATCACTTCCAATCCCCACTAACTGTTGATGTGCCCTACTGGTAACTGTCGAAAGCCCTCCATCCTCATCCCAATGAGAGTCTGAATATTTATCAACCTCTGAGATATCCTCTGTCCCATGGCCTAGGATACTCTCCATCACACTTAGGGCCTCAACTCTCTGCCCCTGATGATCCACCCCTATCCTACTGTATGCAATCAAGACACTCCTTTCAGGTGGTCTCAGCCTACCAACTCTCCATGTCCCCTGCCACTGTCTAGCTCCCCTTGTTCCGTTGTCAATGATGAAAGTATCGGGAAAAGCTATCATAAATATCTGCAACCAATTGTAGGACTGGAAAGTATCATATGCTTTGGTCAATCCCAAGGACTTGACCAAAAGTTCGTCCACCGACACCCATGGTAAATAATCGCCTGTACTCATCACTGAACACCAACCATCGGGTACAACAATAGGTATCTCCACCAACTACGGGTCAATCATTCTCCGTCCATCATCACTCACGCAACTGTTGCTACGGTGAAGGTGATCTCCCAAATATGTATACTGTAGCAAGGGAGAGGAATCTCCATGCTCTATTAAGTGCATCTGCTCATGCTCCTCCATCCACTAGTGCTCCTTTGCCAAACCACCAATATCCTCTAACAATGTAATTGAAGGATATATCTGACTCTCTGCTGAGATAGATTTAGTGGATCTCTGACTAGTCTCCTCAAGGAGCTCCTCTAATTTGGCCTCTTATTCTTGAAGGGTTGTCTATGTGCCTTCCAAGAATCCTTGTGTGCTCACGAACTCATGAGTGAGTTGGTCCACCTCAACCTCCTACTCTCTCAGTGCCCTGTGATACATCTCACCAACCTCCAATAAGTAATCTCTATCCATCAATAACTGCTGGTAGTCGACCCTCATCACATTCACTCTCTCCATGAGTGTATGGAAGTCATTAATGGCACGTCCCCTATCTGAACTATCATGTGCCATCGAGGTCCTCCAAAAATAACCCGACACCAATGCGTGTGTATCATCAATGCATCTAGTGGCTTCCATGATCATGTCCTCACTGACTATCAACTGTCCTGTCAAGTGTCATGACTCCTGATCACAACCCTGTTGAGGTGCAACCTCATGCTTCTCACTGCTAGCGTCAATAATTGAATCCTCAACAACACACTCCTCAAAAGATAAGGTATTGAACTGCCCACTGTCCACTGTGCTACTGACTCCTCCTGTATGCCACTGCACGCCATCACCAATTGCGACCCCCATCTGAATCGCATTATTTCTTGTATGGACAACTGTATCCTCCTGTGCACTCATCCTACTAATATCATCTGTGCTTGGATCCCATACAGATGTGTCCAGACACGTGCTATGGTCATCCCGACCAATAAGGAGTGCATCCTCATCACTGTAGATCGATCCTGGGAATATGTGTCCCAACAAGTTGTCGGTCTCCACAACCTGGTCGATCAATGGAATCTCCAAGAGTGGTGACTCACTCTCCTCATACTGATAGGTATGTGTAAAGTCAACTAACTCCAAGCCATACCTCTCCTCCTGGGTTTGCAGATACATATGTCCCTTGTGTACAATCCCCACACAAGGCTCCTCTACCATATCGGGAATGCCATTGATATCCTCATGTGTCGTGGCTAGAATTGGTGATTGAGAAGATGAAAAATGTGGATCGCTTATCATAGGAAGCTCATCATCCTCCATAGATGGCTTCCTGGAAGCCATGTCTACACCCACATGTAGGTCATCCAACCTCCTAATCTCATCATGTCTAAGTGCCAACACATATGAATCCTCACAAGTGTCACCACTATGTTGAAGTGTTGAATCCTCAACATTGCCTGATGGGGGAGATGAAGGACATGCGCTATCATCCTGTCCATCCAATTGTCCCTCAGATGCGCAAGTGCCACTAGCCTCATTGGACTGCTTTAAATAGGCATCTATGGTTTCATTCACATGCATCTCCTCATCCTCACTCTCATAGTGAACCTCAACAATGTGCACCTTCCCTTTACCCCTGCATCTGTGATCTGGCTTCCAAGGAATTTTGCAACTGTGGCAAAGCTCCCTGCATCTAATGGGTGTAGGCTCCATTTGTGCTCCTGTCAATCCACCAGCTGCTAATGATGTATCTACCTCCTTATCTGATCTGAACTTTCCTCTCTGATTTTCCCATTAGGCTGGTAGGAAAACCAGCTCTGATACCACTGTAATGTTCCTGACTTGGCTAGTCCAGGAAACTCTACTAATGTGTGTGTAGGATTAATTGTTTACAGCATATAAATGAGCATTCAAATAATAATGGAGACAAAACATTGTAAGGATTATATTATGAAATCTCCGTGGAGTAAAAATGCCGAATGCGACTGAATAAAATAAATCACTTGGCTAGATCAATGACAAAAGGATCTTAACCAGAATACAATAGCAACTAAAACAATAATACCTGATACCCGAAGAATGTTGTGGAATGTAGTGGATGAGATGAAGAATTGTTGCGGATATGACAACTCGTACGACAACTACTGCAAGTCTCGAAAGTTTTCCCTGGTGGCTATACCTCTTGGAAATGCCTGGACACTGTCCCAAACAATGCGCCCTGCTCTGCCTCACAGTCCTGGTGACTGTCCGGCCCTCAACTGGTATATCTGGTCCTCGGATGGATCCCCATGGGAGAAATGCACCCCCTCTACTTTGGAAAACTGCGCCCTAGTGATTACACTGCTTGAATTGACTGATGTGTGTCTTAAACTGATTGCCCAGGTCTACTGTGAAATGGGTTGGAAGGATTTCCCTATATCTAAACTGACGATCACTCGGGAATCTCAAATGTGTCCTCCCCAAGTGCCACACTCCCAATGTCCGGAAAGTGCGCCTCAGATGATTCCTCCGTCGGAATCTGACGAGGAACCAGGAAAAAGATGCACCTTGCCTTCCTCTCAACTGGGTCGGAGGGGAATCTCTGAACTCTCCCTAAAAGGGACAAGTCGATCCACTGAACCTCCTCAGAAGTTGTGCCCTCACCCTGAATTAGTGCGCCCTTACTACTGCAACCTGCGAAACTGCTGCTAAAGATTGATGGAAGATCTGTGTGACCTCCCCGGTGACTAGGATGTGTCTCTCAACACCGAAATTAGCCACTGGTGTATTCCTCCTGGAATCCACTGAGCTACCTCTCTTGAGATGCGCCTCTCTCCTCAATGATAAGTGAAAATCTACATAATCATGAATTAGGTTGCTTTACCCTTCCTTTATAGATTTCCGAAACCCTAATTCGTTGTTGACCTTTTCCCTCCAAGTGACTTTTACCTTGTTTTATTATTCCTTGATTAAATCACTTAATTAATTAATTAATTAACCATTTTACCTCTAAAAAGTGATTTATCCATCCTTATGGCTTCTCTGGCCACTGAAAGTCACTTCTCATCATCTTATCTTGCAATGCTCTTCCTCCCGATTCCGATGAGCAATTACACTAAGAGGTTTCTCCAAGTAATATGCCCATTATGACCTTCTTAGTGAATTTAATTAAGATATGACCCATAATAACTCAAAATTACTGAAATCGTTGGAATGCTACGGAACCAAAGCCAAGCTGTGCGGAATGGATCTTGATGATGAACGATGCAAGTCGGGCCCAATAAAACCCCTCAATATCTCCTGAACTCTCTGCCACCCCTATCTGGTTACTCTAGTAGACATAACACTATGTAATGTAATAATGTCCAAAAATGGGGACATTACATATTACCTCATAAGTTAACAATCCATCCACACATTTGAGACTACTGTCTACACACCAAATCTTGACCTCCAAAGTCTTTGATTCAATAGAAAATTTTTACAAAATGATCAAGTCGCCCAAGCTCCAACTGGACTCAATGGAGGAGGGTCGAGCTTGATTTATACAATAACGGGTGAAGATCCCAATGTAAAGGCTCATGGGAGAGGAGGAGATGCGCATGAGCTAAGGGGAGATGCACATGAGCTAAGTGGGAGATGGGTGGAGTGGAAGGTAGGAGATGTGGAGTGATGTGGGGGAGTGTAGGAGATGACTAAGGGTAAGGGTGAGTGAAGTGAGGGTGGTAGGTGAGTGAGGTCGAGTGTTTAGCATTGGGATTAGCACCCTCAAAGGAGAATGTGCGAACTAGGAGAGGAGGTGCGTGTGAGCTCATTGGGATCTCCACCCATATGCCATGTCAACTAGACCATGCACCTTCACTAGGAGAAGCCTCTGCCAACTGTACTCGGGACTCCAGACAAGGCAAAACATGTTTCCAACATGTTTGCTAACTTTTAGGGATTCCCCTAAATTTTAGGAAAATTAATTAAAGTCCACTTTTTGTCTTTTTGAGTGTAAAATACATTTTTGAGCGATTAAAATCACTTTTTTGCCTCCAAAAAAGGGGAATACAGGTTTAGGGGGTGCTCTGGATTAGAAAACGAGCACAAATATGGCCTCTGAGATTGACTGATGCCATTTTTTACAACTTTATTGACTTTTACATTAAAAATGTTTGTTTTACGGGAAATTTTTTATTTGACCAAAACATTAAAAAAACATACGGGGGACTTAGCGCAATTTCCATATGACTCAATAGACATGACCTAGCATGAACTCATATACATTTAGACCCTAGACATTGGTTATACCATACTAAGGCCTAACCACCAGCACATACTCCAGCTTTGAAGTCAATTTTGAGTGAAAAAACTTAGAAATTATTAATCGCCTGATAGGAAAGAAATAATTAACAAGTGAAAAAAAACACTCTAGAGTACATACTCGTGCCCAGGTCTTAGGTGGCCAATAGTATTTTACAACTTTCATGCTCAAGTCATTTATTACAATGCCCCGGAGGGATGGAAAATGCAGAAAAAAGTGGTCCGCTGAATTTGTGAACACTGAATTCTGAGCATCTGACTGTTCAGTCCAAGGCTGCGGGGGAGCGCCCCCCCCTCCAACCCGCTCCCAAATCATGCTCCAGAGGGGAGCGTTTTTAGGGAGCGCGATTCCTCACCAAGAAATGCGCTCATTGGTTTTTAAGGGAGTGCTCAAGGAGCGTCTAGGAGCGAACGCTCCTTGAGGAGGGAGCGTTCGCTCCCTCGATGCTCCCTAAGCGCTCCCAAGCGAAAAAAACTCTCCCTGAGCCCGCGCGCATGAGGAGGAAGAAATTGGTTTTTTTTTGTTTTTTTTGGAGAAATGAAGCAAGGGAGGGTAGCCTAGGGTTAGCTAAGAGGTTAAAACACTCTTTCACTCCCATTTATCTCATTCTATTTCTCATTTCATCCATTTCTTTGCTAAGAGGGTTTTGACTCTTGAAAGGGGTAAACAGGGTTACTAGAGGTCACTCCAGTCAAAGGTGTTATGTTCAGAAAGTGACATTGAGCTAAAAGTGGTTAAAAGCGCTTTTAAGCCATTATGAGCTAAAAATAGAACAAACGAACTAAAATTATAAGTCAACAACGAATTAGGGTTTCAGCAGTGAATTAGGGTTTAGGAAAGCTATAAGAGAAGGGTCAGTGACCTAATTCATCATTATGTAGATTATGACTTGTCATTGAGGAGAGAGGCGCATCTTAGGAGAGATAATTCAATGGATTCCAGGAGGAAGACACTAGTTGGTTGATTTCGGCATTTAGAGACACACCTTAGTCACCGGGAAGATCACACAGGTCTTCCATCATTCTTCAGCAGCAGTTACACAGGGTCTAGCAGCAAGGGTGCACTTATCCAGGGTGAGGGCATAGCTCCCGAGGAGGTTCAGTGGATCGACTTGTCCCATCCAGGGAGAGTTCAGAGATTCCCCTCCGACCCAGTTGAGAGGAAGGCAAGGCGCATCTTTCGCTTGGTTCCTCATCAGATTCCGACGGAGGAATCATCTGGGGCGCATTTTCCAGAGTTGGGAGTGCGACACTTATGGCGGAAACATTCGGGGATCTTGAGCGATCATTAGATCAGATCCAGGGAAACCCTTCCGATCCATTTCCCAGTAGGCCAAGGCGATCATTTTGAGATACATCTCAGCCGATTCCGGCGGTGGAATCACTAGGGCGCATTTTTTCAGTGAGAGAGGGGCACATTCCCCTAGGGGGATCCATCCGGGGTCCAGACACACCAACAGAGGGGCCGGTCAGTCATCAGGACTGAGAGCTAGAGTAGGGCACACCATTTGGGACAGTTTCCAGGCCATTCCGAGAAATTTAGCCACTAGGGCAAACTTTCCGGACTTTTAGCAGTTACCGTGCGAGCTACCACAGTTTCAGCTCATCCATTGATCCCACAGTACTCATTATTATCGGGTATTATCTTTCGTTTGCTTATTGTATTCCGGCTTAGATCCTTTTGTCATTTGATCTAGCCGAGTGATTCATTTTATTCAGCCGCATTCGACATTTGTACTCCGCAGAGATATCATAATATAAACTTTGCATTCCTTGTCGCATTTGTTATTTGTATGATCATTTATATGCTGTAAACCATTGATCCTACACACACATTAGCAACATTTCCTAGACTAGCCAATTTAGGAACATACATTCCCAGTTCAAAAGGCACCATTGGTTAAAGGGCTCCTCATCCAACATTCTATGCAGAAAGAACAAAATAATCCCTTGAGTCTCGAAATGCTTACACCTCTCAAAATACTCCTTGTTATCAGCAAGGAAAAAGTTGAAATTGTTTGGATTTGGAAGGGGCTTGGTTTCATTATTGACTGAAGGTTATGAAGGAGTCTCTATCCCTTAGCTTGAGGGTCCACCATAGTTTGTACTAGTTTCTCTAAGGTAGTAGGCTATCCATTCCCCATCACCAAACCCTCATTGACAATTGCCAATGCCGAATCACTAGATGGAGAGAAAGTCCTAACCTAGCCTTAGAGGGAGTAGTGCCCTCGATATGAAAAGGCTTGACAACTGGCATTAGGTTGATCACATGCTCCGTGTTCAGGTCGAAACCTACCAGAAGCTCTTCATTTATAGCGACCACACTCTCCATCAAAGGAAGGGGCGACCACTCCTCCATTGATTTATCCGAACTGGAACCCCCTGAACCAGAAAATTTGGCACTTAATAGAATGACCACAACTCTAATAGAGCCATCATTGTCAAAGCAGTTAAGGACAATAAATTCTGGAGGAGAGTGTTCTTTTGACTGACTTCTTCTTTGATAAACATTGTTGACCAAAGGAACCCTTGAGCACCCTCGGTCACCAAAGAAATTTTCAGCAAGCACTTATTGTGCACCTATATGGCCGACCGTATTGCTTTTTCCTGTTCGTACCACATGTTGCTGCCTTTATACACACCTGGGTGACGTGGAAGAAATCTTCAATCCACTTGGTGTGTCCTTGGGGGAAAGTCTGGAGTCAAGGTGCTGCCACCTGATCCTCGACTCCTCCGTCTAGGCCAAATCCTAGCGAAGCCAAGGGGGGTAGTCCCTAACAAAATATATCAAGGCTTGAAACTACTCTAAATACAAGAAAATGAATATAGGATTTTCATTGCAATAAAGACAAATATAACAAAGGTAAATCTATACTAGCAACATATATCGTTCATACATTCAGAAAGTAAAATCTTATAGAAAGATACTCAATTAATGAAACATTTGCATAAGATATACTCAAAGGATATAGGTCTCTGCAACTAAAATGACCATACGCAAAATAAATACTTCAAGATAAAAGTAATGCTTTGCAAAAAGTGAAAACTTGAAGCAAAAATATATATACTTGAAGCAAATGAACTTAAGATAGATAGTTAGACTAGTGCCAATGAGATCATGTGTTATACTACTGAAAATGTAGAATACCCAGTGGAGATGTCTTTGAAATATTTTAGAGTAGATTAATGAGATTCAATTATTGCTTTATGAGAAAGTTATATAGCAAGCTAATATACGAATGTGGCCTCTAGGGAGACTATCCCTTTAGAGTGGAAGTTTGTGGAGAGTTTATTGAAACCCAAAGGCTTCACCAACAAAGTTACTAAAGGTGTCGGATGTCCAACATGGAGGGGAACAAGCCCGAGGTATTCCGCATGACTTCACACACTCCCTTCAGGCGGTTTTCCACACCAAGCAATAATTTTCTTTTGAGATTTCCCTAATTATTACTAAGTCCACACTGTCTAGCCTCTTTATAGAGGAGCTGAGGGGATAGGTTTATTTCTTGCAAGAAAAGTAAAGACTTTGAAAATGAAATGCTGAAGATAGATGTTTTCTAATTAATCTAAGTCCACATTGTCCAGCCTCTTTGCAGAGGCGCTGAGGGGACTGGTTTATTTTCCCAACAAAAGAAAATGCAATAAATGTAAATGTGAGACTAATTACTACTGTCCAACCTCTTGGCAGAGGACCTGAGGGGACGGGTTTATTAGCAAGAAATTGAAATGACAGAAAGTAAATGTTTTCTAATTACTTAAAGTCCACACTGTCCAGCCTCTTTGCAAAGGAGCTGAGGGGACTGGTTTATTTGCCCAACAAAAGAATAAACTTGCAAAAGGGAAATCTAGACTAGCAATTAAAATTTTACTTTTCCAAATTGAAATCTAAACTAAATGTGATTAAGATTGTTGTGTTTATTTTACTTTAGCTTTAGATGAAGATCGGGAATTGAAATGAAAAGCAGAGAACCAAAACACCAACCAAACCACAAGACACCACCCCCCTTGGGGGAAACGAAAATGGGGTGTTTCTTAGCCCACTCTTTATTTATTTGATTACAAGAGTCTCTTCTTTGAGAGACTTTTTTGATCCTTATAGAAGTGGATCGGAAAGAAAATAAACTTTTACAATGGTTTTAAGAGGTAAAGGGTGCTTCTGGGGGTCCCGGATGCTCCCAATCCGCCAAAATTTGGCAGAGTTCCCCTTGTTTATTCGTGAACCTGCACAAAACAGAAAAAAAATGGAAACAAAAGATGCCCAAAACACTTTAAAAGTGTCTTGGGATGTCAGTATAAAAACCCAAAAAATTCTAAGTGAAAAACTAAAGAAATTTGCGAAAAGTAACTAAGGAAATCAAGTTAGAAGGCTGGATTCCTTAGGGTCTTTTGTTGCTGTTCTAAAACAACAAGTTAAAAGAACTTCAATGATGGATTGTGAACAATAAAAGTACTCGGAAAAGATTAGCTTTTACCCTTAAAGAAAATTCAGAAAATTGTTTGATGAAAGGGGATCTTTTCCTGTGTTAGATCTAGATTCTTTAGATAGCAACTTTTAGATAAAAATCAGATCTAAACTATTCTATGGATGCATAAAAGGAACTAAATATTTAGCTTTAGAAACTAGATCCAAATTGCTTGCATGTATATGTAAAGTAACGAAGGAATTATAGCTTAAAGAGAGGGAGAAAAGAAACAAGCTTGTACTTGGAATATCTTGGGCAATGGAGTCCTTTGGTGAATTGAGGAGGGATCTTCTTCAAATGACTTGGAAGAATGGAATATTCAAGCTAGATCATCCACAACTCCAAGTTGAGGCATCAACTACTTCAAACACTTGCAAATAAGAGGGTTAGAAGATGGTATCACCTACAAAAGAGACTTCAACACACAATAGGTTAAACCAAACAAATATTGCATCTCAAAATCTCTTAAATAGATAGATAGTAAGATCACTAATCAAGCTAGCTTAGCAAT
Source organism: Picea engelmannii (assembly GCA_009831015.1). Classification (NCBI taxonomy): domain Eukaryota; kingdom Viridiplantae; phylum Streptophyta; class Pinopsida; order Pinales; family Pinaceae; genus Picea; species Picea engelmannii. The sequence continues at coordinate 369,900 of ML784807.1, forward strand.
CGTACCTTAGTGAGTAATAGTACTCCTATAAGGCCAAAATAAACCACA
>ML784807.1:370047-380581 GCA_009831015.1 Picea engelmannii
ACCAATTACCTCATGGAGCAAGAGCCTTTTCTGATGCAAGCCCAGGCCGGTAGTGATGGAAGCCGGTACTGCTGACAGGACAAAGCTAGCTGAGAAGAAGAAGATGGGTCCTCCAGGACCATGCTCAAGTCGCTCCTGCTCTCAGTACTCCATGTCTAGGACCATGTGGGCCTCGAGACATGATCTCCTAGTTATCCCTAGATATCGGGGATAACAGTGCCTTTTGAACTGGGAATGTATGTTCCTGAATTGGCTAGTCTAGGAAATGTTGCTAATGTGTGTGTAGGATCAATGGTTTACAGCATATAAATGATCATACAAATAACAAATGCGACAAGGACTGCAAAGTTTATATTATGATATCTCTGCGGAGTACAAATGTCGAATGCGGCTGAATAAAATGAATCACTCAGCTAGATCAAATGACAAAGGGATCTAAGCCAAAATACAATAAGCAAATGAAAGATAATACCCGATAATAAATGAGTATTGTGGGGTCAATGGATGAGCTGGAACTGTGGTAGCTCGCACGGTAACTGCTAAAAGTACGGAAAGTTTTCCCTAGTGGCTAAATTTCTCGGAGTGGCCTGGAAACTGTCCCAAATGGTGTGCCCTACTCTAGCTCTCAGTCCTGATGACTGACCGGCCCCTCTGTTGGTGTGTCTAGACCCCGGATGGATCCCCCTAGGGGAATGTGCCCCTCTCTCACTGAAAAAATGCGCCCTAGTGATTCCACCGCCGGAATCGACTGAGATGTATCTCAAAATGATCGCCTTGGCCTACTGGGAAATGGATCGGAAGGGTTTCCCTGGATCTGATCTGATGATCGCTCGGGAACCCCAAATGTGTCCGCCAAAAGTGTCGCACTCCCAACTCTGGAAAATGCGCCCCAGATGATTCCTCAGTCGGAATCTGATGAGAAACCAAGCGAAATATGCGCCTTGCCTTCCTCTCAACTGGGTCGGAGGGGAATCTCTAAACTCTCCCTGGATGGGTCAAGTCGATCCACTGAACCTCCTCAGGAGCTACGCCCTCACCGTGGATAAGTGCACCCTTGCTGCTAGACCCTGTGTAACTGCTGCTGAAGAATGATGGAAGACCTGTGTGATCTTCCCAGTGACTAGGGTGTGTCTCTAAACGCCGAAATCAACCAACTAGTGTCTTCCTCCTAGAATCCACTGAATTATCTCTCCTGAGATGCGCCTCTCTCCTCAATGACAAGTCATAATCTGCATAATGATGAATTAGGTCGCTGACCCTTCTCCTATAGCTTTCCTAAACCCTAATTCACTGCTAAAACCCTAATTCGTTGTTGACTTCTAATTTTAGCTCGCCTGTTCTATTTTTAGCTCATAATGGCTTAAAAGCGCTTTTAACCACTTTTAGCTCAATGTCACTTTCTGAACATAACACCTTTGACTGGAGTGACCTCTAATAACCCTGTTTACCCCTTTCAAGAGTCAAAACCCTCTTAGCAAAGAAATGGATGAAATGAGAAATAGAATGAGAGAAATGGGAGTGAAAGAGTGTTTTAACCTCTTAGCTAACCCTAGGCTACCCTCCCTTGCTTCATTTCTCCAAAAAAAACAAAAAAAAAACAATTTCTTCCTCCTCATGCGCGTGGGCTTAGGGAGAGTTTTTTTACCCTTGGGAGTGCGTAGGGAGCATCCAGGGAGCGAACGCTCCCTGAGGAGGGAGTGTGCGCTCCCTCCTCAAGGAGCGTTCGCTCCCTAGACGCTCCTTGAGCACTCCCTTAAAAACCAATGAGTGCATTTCTTGGTGAGGAATCGTGCTCCCTAAAAACGCTCCCCTTTGGAGCATGATTCGGGAGCGAGTTGGAGGGGGGAGGGAGCGCTCCCCCGCAGCCTTGGACTGAACAGTCAGATGCTCAGAATTCAGTGTTCACAAATTCAGCAGGTCTATCGGACCACTTTTTTCTGCATTTTCCATCCCTCCAGGGCATTGTAATAAATGACTTGAGCATGAAAGTTGTAAAATAATATTGGCCACCTAAGACCTGGGCACGAGTATGTACTCTAGAGTCTTTTTTTTCACTTGTTAATTATTTCTTTCCTATCAGGCGATTAATAATTTCTAAGTTTTTTCACTCAAAATTGACTTCAAAGCTGGAGTATGTGCTGGTGGTTAGGCCTTAGTATGGTATAACCAATGTCTAGGGTGTAAATGTATATGAGTTCATGCTAGTTCATGTCTATTGAGTCATATGGAAATTGCGCTAAGTCCCCCATAGGTTTTTTTTAATGTTTTGGTCAAATAAAAAAATTCCCGTAAAACAGACATTTTTAATGTAAAAGTCAATAAAGTTGTAAAAAATGGCATCAGTCAATCTCAGAGGCCATATTTGTGCTCGTTTTCTAATCCAAAGCACCCCCTAAACCTGTATTCCCCTTTTTTCGAGGCAAAAAAGTGATTTTAATCGCTCAAAAATGTATTTTACACTCAAAAAGACAAAAAGTGGACTTTAATTAATTTTCCTAAAATTTAGGGGAATCCCTAAAAGTTAGCAAACATGTCGGAAACATGTTTTGCCTTGTCTAGAGTCCCGAGTACAGTTGGAAGAGGCTTCTCCTAGTGAAGGTGCATGGTCTAGTTGACATGGCATATGGGTGGAGATTCCAATGAGCTCACACGCACCTCCTCTCCTAGTTCGCACATTCTCCTTTGAGGGCGCTAATCCCAATGCTAAACACTCGACCTCACTCACCTACCACCCTCACTTCACTCACCCTTACCCTCACTCATCTCCTACACTCCCCCACATCACTCCACATCTCCTACCTTCCACTCCACCCATCTCCCACTTAGCTCATGTGCATCTCCCCTTAGCTCATGCGCATCTCCTCCTCTCCCATGTGCCTTTACCTTGGGATCTTCACCTGTTATTGTATAAATCAAGCTCGACCCTCCTCCATTGAGTCTAGTTGGAGCTTGGGCGACTTGATCATTTTGTAAAATTTTGCTATAGAATCAAAGACTTTGGAGGTCAAGATTTGGTGTGTAGACAGTAGTCTCAAATGTGTGGATGGATTGTTAACTTATGAGGTAATATGCAATGTCCCCATTTTTGGACATTATTACATTACATAGTGTTATGTCTACTAGAGTAGCCAGATAGGGGTGGCAGAGAGTTCAGGAGATATTGAGGTGTTTTATTGGGCCCGACTTGCATCGTTCATCATCAAGATCCATTCCGCATAGCTTGGCTTTGGTTCCGTTGCATTCCAACGATTTCAGTAATTTTGAGTTATTATGGGTCATATCTTAATTAAATTCACTAAGAAGGTCATAATGGGCATATTACTTGGAGAAACCTCTTAGTGTAATTGCTCATCGGAATCGGGAGGAAGAGCATTACAAGATAAGATGATGAGAAGTGACTTTCAGTGGCCAGAGAAGCCATAAGGATGGATAAATCACTTTTTAGAGGTAAAATGGTTAATTAATTAATTAATTAAGTGATTTAATCAAGGAATAATAAAATAAGGTAAAAGTCACTTGGAGGGAAAAGGTCAACAACGAATTAGGTAAAGCAACCTAATTCATGATTATGTAGATTTTCACTTATCATTGAGGAGAGAGGCGCATCTCAAGAGAGGTAGCTCAGTGGATTCCAGGAGGAATACACCAGTGGCTGATTTCGGTGTTGAGAGACACATCCTAGTCACCGGGGAGGTCACACAGATCTTCCATCAATCTTTAGCAGCAGTTTCGCAGGTTGCAGCAGCAAGGGCGCATTAATTCAGGGTGAGGGCACAACTTCTGAGGAGGTTCAGTGGATCGACTTGTCCCTTTTAGGGAGAGTTCAGAGACTCCCCTCCGACCCAGTTGAGAGGAAGGCAAGGCGCATCTTTTTCCTGGTTCCTCGTCAGATTCTGACAGAGGAATCATCTGAGGCGCACTTTCCGGACATTGGGAGTGCGACACTTGGGGAGGACACATTTGAGATTCCCGAGCGATCGTCAGTTTAGATACGGGGAAATCCTTCCAACCCATTTCACAGTAGACCTGGGCGATCAGTTTAAAACACACATCAGTCAATTCCAACGGTGTAATCACTAGGGCGCAGTTTTCCAAAGCAGAGGGGGGTGCATTTCTCCTAGGGGGATCCATCCAAGGACCAGATATACCAGTTGAGGTCCAGACAGTCACCAGGACTGTGAGGCAGAGCAGGGCGCATTGTTTGGGACAGTGTCCAGGCATTTCCAAGAGGTATAGCCACCAAGGCAAACTTTCGAGACTTGCAGTAGTTGTCGTACGAGTTGTCATATCCACAACAGTTCTTCATCTCATCCACTGCATTCCACAACATTCTTCGGGTATCAGGTATTATTGTTTTAGTTGCTATTGTATTCCGGTTAAGATTCTTTTGTCATTGATCTAGCCAAGTGATTTATTTTATTCAGTCACATTCGGCATTTGTACTCCACAGAGATTTCATAATATAAGCTTTACAATGTTTTGTCTCCATTATTATTTGAATGCTCATTTATATGTTGTAAACAATTAATCCTACACACACATTAGTAGAGTTTCCTAGACTAGCCAGGTCGGAAACATTACAGTGGTATCAGAGCTGGTTTTCCTGCCAGCCTAATGGGAAAATCAGAGAGGAAAGTTTAGATCAGATAAGGAGGTAGATACATCATTAGCAGCTGGTGGATTGACAGGAGCACAGATGGAGCCTACACCCATTAGATGCAGGGAGCTTTGCCACAGTTGCAAAATTCCTTGGAAGCCAGATCACAGATGCAGGGGTAAAGGGAAGGTGCACATTGTTGAGGTTCACTATGAGAGTGAGGATGAGGAGATGCATGTGAATGAAACCATAGATGCCTATTTAAAGCAGTCCAATGAGGCTAGTGGCACTTGCGCATCTGAGGGACAATTGGATGGACAGGATGATAGCGCATGTCCTTCATCTCCCCCATCAGGCAATGTTGAGGATTCAACACTTCAACATAGTGGTGACACTTGTGAGGATTCATATGTGTTGGCACTTAGACATGATGAGATTAGGAGGTTGGATGACCTACATGTGGGTGTAGACATGGCTTCCAGGAAGCCATCTATGGAGGATGATGAGCGATCCACATTTTTCATCTTCTCAATCACCAATGCTAGCCACGACACATGAGGATATCAATGGCCTTCCCGATATGGTAGAGGAGCCTTGTGTGGGGATTGTACACAAGGGACATATGGATCTGCAGACCCGGGAGGAGAGGTATGGCTTGGAGTTAGTTGACTTTACACATACCTATCAGTATGAGAAGAGTGAGTCACCACTCTTGGAGATTCCATTGATGGACCAGGTTGTGGAGACCGACAGCTTGTTGGGACACATATTCCCAGGATCGATCTACAATGATGAGGATGCACTCCTTATTGGTCGAGATGACCATAGCACGTGTATGGACACATCTGTATGGGATCCAAGCACAGATGATATTAGTAGGATGAGTGCACAGGAGGATACAGTTGTCCATACAAGAAATAATGTGATTCAGATGGGGGTCGCAGTTGATGATGGCATGCAGTGGCATACAGGAGGAGTTAGGAGCACAATGGACAGTGGGCAGTTCAATACCTTATCTTTTGAGGAGTGTGTTGTTGAGGATTCAATTATTCACGCTAGCAGTGAGAGGCATGAGGTTGCACCTCAACAGGGTTGTGATCAGGAGTCACGACACTTGACAAGACAATTGATAGTCAGTGAGGACATGATCATGGAAGCCACTAGATGCGTTGATGATACACACGCATTGGTGTCGGGTTATTTTTGGAGGACCTCGATGGCACATGATAGTTCATATAGGGGACGTGCCATTGATGACTTCCATACACTCATGGAGAGAGTGACTGTGATGAGGGTCGACTACCAGCAGTTATTGATGGATAGAGATTACTTATTGGAGGTTGGCGAGATGTATCATAGGGCACTGAGAGAGTAGGAGGTTGAGGTGGACCAACTCACTCATGAGTTGGTGAGCACACGAGGATTCTTGGAAGGCACACAGACAACCCTTCAAGAATCAGAGGCCAGATTAGAGGAGCTCCTTGAGGAGACTAGTCAGAGATCCACTAAATCTATCTCAGTAGAGAGTTAGATATATCCTTCAGTTACATTGTTAGAGGATATTGGTGGTTTGGCAAAGGACCACTAGTGGATGGAGGAGCATGAGCAGATGCACTTAATAGAGCATGGAGATTCCTCTCCCTTGCTACAGTATACATATCTGGGAGATCACCTTCACCGTAGCAGCAGTTGCATGAGTGATGATGGACGGAGAATGATTGACCCGTAGTTGGTGGAGATACCTATTGTTGTACCCGATGGTTGGTGTTCAGTGATGAGTACAGGTGATTATTTACCATGGGTATCGGTGGACGAGCTTTTGGTCAAGTCCTTGGGATTGACCAAAGCATATGATACTTTCCAGTCCTACAATTGGTTGCAGATATTTATGATAGCCTTTCCCGATACTTTCATCATTGACAACGGAACAGGGGGAGCTAGACAGTGGCAGGGGACATGGAGAGTTGGTAGGTTGAGACCACCTGAAAGGAGTGTCTTGATTGCATACAGTAGGATAGGGGTGGATCATCAGGGGCAGAGAGTTGAGGCCCTAAGTGTGATGGAGAGTATCCTAGGCCATGGGACAGAGGATATCTCAGAGGTTGATACATATTCAGACTCTCATTGGGATGAGGATGGAGGGCTTTCGACAGTTACCAGTAGGGCACATCAGCATTTAGTGGGGATTGGAAGTGATGAACTTCCAAATTTAACATGGGATCCGGGAGTCCATTGGGTCAATAGTTTGTTTCATCTTATGAGGATCCAGGAGTGGAGGATCCAATATCGAAACTTTAAGCAGACAATCATGATCAGAGTAGAGCAACATTAGCATGATGATCCCTGTCAAAGACTAGCATGTGACCCTGGGATTACAGGGTTGGGAATTTCATTGATTGATGGAGACGAACGGACCTTTGCAAGGGGGAAGTCACTTTGATTTTCCATTGAGTTTCAGTATTGAGGAGAGCACTTCACTGGTTGGTGATTCATTGAGGTCTTGTAGTACCTCACTATGGCAGCAACATGTCCAGTCGGTGGAGGTCGTGTTGGGTTTGGTATGGTCTGGTAGGATAGACTCATTTCGGTTTGAGGCCATGTGTTATTTGCAGGAGACTCATGGTGTTGAAATGTTACAGAACTACACTTCACAGGACATTGCAGTTCACATCTTGATATGGGATCAAGGTATTGGAGTGCTTGGTAGTTCAGTGTTTGATGGAGTTGAGTTTCGAGTACAGTGGTTTCTTGGGGAGTTGACTGAGATTCTTTGGCCATTGATCATTCTACTCATCAGGAGCATTCGGGTGTCATGCATGGTGAGCACTTGTAGAGGCCCTATCTTGAGGGGAGTCAACTTTGTGTCACACAGGTGGATATGGGACCCCGGTATCATATGCAGATTGATTCAGTTATTGCTTGAGGACAAGCAATATTCCAGTAGCAAGGACTGTAATGTCCCCATTTTTGGACATTATTGCATTACATAGTGTTATGCCTACCAGAGTAGCCAGATAGGGGTGACAAAGTGTTCGAGAGATATAGAGGGGTTTTATTGGGCCCGACTTGCATCGTTCATCATCAAGATCCATTCCGCACAGCTTGGATTTGGTTCTGTTGCATTCCAACGATTTCTGTAATTTTGAGTTATTATGGGTCATATCTTAATTAAATTCACTAAGAAGGTCATAATGGGCAGTGATTGCGCAGCTCAACTAGTGAGGACGCAAGGGTTAGAGAGGGTTTTGTGTAGCTGCCCAGGACCAGGGTTTATCTTGTAGATTCCTTTTGACATAGTTGAGTATTAGCTAGGGCGATTATTTTAAGCCACTAGTCATCGAATTCTGACAATGGAATCTCTTAGGGCGCATCAGACATCCAGGAAGTGCATAGTTCTTGAGGAGGGACGTTTGGAGTTCCAGGGGGTATTCTGGATCAGATTCGAGGAAACCCTCCCAACCCAGTACAGAGGAGGCCAGGGCGCACATTTCGAGAATAATAGTAGTGGATTTCGACAGTGGAATCACTAGGACACACTCCCCAAGCCTAGGAGGTGCAAAACCCCCCAGGGAATGACATCTGGAGCTTCAGATGTCAGATATTCGGTCCGACAGTTGCCAGGGAGAGCCTAGAGACCAAGGCCCTCAGTTTCGGACAGTTTCCAGTCCATTCTATCAAGTATAGCCACCAAGGCGAGTTTTCCAGTATTTGCAACAGTTGTCGTGACTTTCCGGAACTGCATTTTGTCGATCTATTCGTGCATGCACAGATCTACCTTCATCTTCTGATCACGAGTATTTCATATTAGTTGCTTTTTATTCCAGTGACGATCCATGAGATCTAGCTGATGACTATTTTATCTGCTTCCACCATATTGTTGTATTTCCTGCTTTTTCCTCATAATACATATTATTGAGATGGTGTTTGTTCCTTATTTCATATGCATCGTATATACTGCTTAAACATTAATGTATGACACACACACATGCGAAAATCACCAAGCATGTTAAACCATTAACTCAAACACATCCAGAAACCCCCAGAGTATCATATTTCAAAGACAAAACACTAGTTCAACAGTAGATATCAAGATCAACTGGATTTGGCATATTTCGTTGCAAATGTGCAAGTTTAAGATCGGTGAAGATTTTGTTGAAGATGTAGATGTCTGTACAGATCTGATGAAGTAGATGTACCATTGAGATGTCCGCATATATTCACTTTCTGTAATTGTAATTAAGAATATCTAAATCCCATACCATGTGAAGTTTGGATGAAACTTTGTAAATCGTGTGGCCGTTTCTGGAAAAATGTTAAAAATTTGTTGATTTTAAAATGCTCATTACTTTACTTCCTGGACTCCGTTTCGGACGATTTCTTTTTTGAATTTGGGTGTTTTTCCGAGAGGAATTCAAATATCCAATTTGTTTCTGCAAATTATGCTCAAAAAATTTCAGGATTAAATCTGATGTGTGCAGCCCCCTTTTTGGCTCATGAGATGCATGCATGACGCATGCATGTCTCCTGAAATGCATGCATGGCGCATGAAAAAGTGTCTTCATGTGAATCTTGAGATGCATGCATGATATATGAAATTCAGAAAACAAATCTAAAATGGAGTATACATCATCTACAATTAATGGAACAAAAATTTGTGCAGATACTTGTGTAGAAGACTCTTCAGAATAAGAGGCTTGATCTTCTAATGGCTTCTCTTTGATCTTCTAATGGCTTCTCTTTTGGCTCTATCTTTTCAATCACCTGCATGCAATCTTCACAATCTTCTTTATTCTCGAACAAAACCTCCAATCTGGTCCATAGTTCATTTGGAGTTGAGTCTCGTGATTCATCATATACTTGGTGGAGAATTTTAGGAGAAATAGACTAGAAGATACATCTTATGGCCATATCATGTCTATTGAGAAAGTTATTTTTCTCATCGGCGGAATCAGGCTTTGCTTCCGTTGCCATGGTTATTTGGTATAAGCCTCTAATTCTAAGAAGAAGTAGAATCCTAGACTTCCACTCCAAATAGTTATGAGGCATGAGAAGTATTGTTGGAGAGTAAAACATAGATTCCATCTTTTCTGCTGCTTTGTTTTGTCTATTGAATTTTCACTAGGCTAAGCTCAAGCACGAAGTTTATTTCAATTTTAGCATTTACTTGAACCATAGACAAATGCAGCTACACCATTAACAATTGTTGCAATAACCAAGATCACAAGAAGAAATACCATGCACAAGTACACAAGAAATATCTTGGGAAACCCTTCTCAACAAGGGAAGAAAACCCAATAACTCTTTGCTATATTCTTCAAGAGAAAGACCTCCCACACCATAGACCTAGCACACAAAAGGGTGCTCACGAAACCAAGAAGGCTAGCGCCCAAGAGAGGTGTGCACTTCAGCCCTAGAAGATGTACTTGCTGAAATTTCCAAAATCACATGTGCGTTGTGTTTCCTCAATGGGGAAATCACCTTTATTTATACTAGACTGGACAAATCAAAAGTGGTGTCTATTGGCACAACAGGTCCGACCTCAATAACTCAGAATATAATTAATAATTACCATATTAATTATCTTTCACTTTATGGTGGGGACGACCTGTACCCTTTACATCACAATTAGGATTACAGGTAAATCTGACTCTTAGACAATATAGCAAGGGATCTCACACACCCACTAGTGCTCAGCCACTAGGGGCACATCCACCTGTGCTCAGCCACAGGGACGTCCAATTCAATAGATCTCTATCTCACTGAGTCTCATAGGAGAATCATCTGGACACACACTCACTGTTGAAATTCTGAGGTCCTATGAGGCTGCCATCTAAGGTCTGTCCTTGACCTTAGTATGGCTCTAAGTTTCAACTGTTTTGCTGTCTTCTTTTGCTGTTTTAGGACAGCAAACTGTCATGTACTTTCTGCTCAATGTTT
>ML784808.1:18523-30141 GCA_009831015.1 Picea engelmannii
GTCTTTATTGAGCCATCATTGACTTCGTCAATAATAGCACTTAATCATTTGCTCATATATATGATAAGGATAGTCATTAATATCTTGAAGTACTAACCACTGCAACACATATTCTAGTCTTTTTGTCTTGTCTCGCAAACAGGCGCATCATCAGTGGATATTTCTCATTGACTATCTCATTCGGGCAGCAATATGTGAAAGGGGAATTCTTTGACTTGATCTATTACCCTTAGCCTTTCATTAACCTAGATTGCTTAGGGACGTCTCCCTTGGACTAGCCCTCCTAAATAGAAAGAGCCCCCCATCGAGGTGACAGTGGGTGGGGAAGCTCCTGTTACGCCGGTTTCAAGCCCTGACTCAAGTTCTTTAGACCTTTCCTACAAACCGTGCGTTAACAGGGCCCATGAGAGATTATGCCCAAAACTTGGCATGGGCGTCCATGCCACAACTCCTGTTTTGAGCATTATTATGGTAGCACGCATCCATCTTAACCCCGGATTTGTCTGTTATACACTGCTACAACAACAACATTGAGATCCTTACATTGAGGAACTTTGATACCTCTTGGCACATAGATCCAGGGTTAAGAGACGGTGTTTATATATACTGTTTACTATTAACAACTTCGTATCAGCATTAGGTCTGCCATGTTAACCTTGAAGTATATTTAAGAATAATTTAAATAAATAATCCTAAGGACCGAGTGTTACACAGACACGATGTGTTGATAGAGCCCTTAACTGGGCAATAGAATGCACTTGTGGTCTGAATAACTGAAACCCAAATTTTGGCCTTATAGCATCATGTTTAAGCAAATTCAAACTACCGGACTACATATTCTGACGCAAAAAAAATGTAACAGCATAGCCAACTTTGCAAGAGTAAACTATAAGAACTACTTAAGCCGAACTTGTACGAGCCATGCTTGTAACTAAATTCGAAGACCTAAAAACAGTATAAAACAAGGGCAGCAACAACTTACTTGAACAAGACGGATAGATGTAGCATTTGTAGCCTTTGCTCTCTCTATCAGGGCATTCATAAGTGCCTTCCCTGCTCCTTTATTGTTCCAATCAGGATCGACAAAAACAGGCCCAACTGCTTGAACACTTTCACCTGAACAAACAGAAAGCAATAAGAAGGGATTTCCTTCCTTCCCGTGCTCTAACAATGACACTCCATGCAGCATGCCATGAAAGAAAAGCATTCTCATTTCACATCAACAAAAATAAAAAGTGAAGTTAGAGTGGTTGCCTGTAAAGTTGAGGAACGCAGCTCCAATTGGTAGTCCGGAGGCATTGTCGAAGGCGGTAATTCCATAGCTGCTTGGCGATTGTAACATTTCGTGCAGGACTTTTTTAGCTATCTCAACGTTACCGTAATCTACGTGAGGAGGAATTCCAACAGATAAATTGAACTGTGAGAATGCACGGTGCAGAATCGGTGCCAAGCCATGCTCGTCTCCCGCCACTGAAGCTCTCAACTCCAAATCCATATTATTTTGCATTTTGGATCATCAATGGAGGTAATGCTCTGATATACGGAATTGGTGATTTGAAAATGACTAAAACGTCGGTCAATTCACACGATGGCCGCTTTGAAATAGGCACAATCTGATAATTTAGAGAAAGTTCATTGAATAAAGTTGGATCTTATCCTGTTGGACTTTTGGGATAGTCCTTAATCGACCGGAACTCCAATTCTCATTTGTTTACAGGTATGATTCGGAGTGTTCAATCTCGTTCCCGGGTTCCAGTGAGAGGAAAATGTGCACACTAGTTTGGTTGGCCCTTGCGTATGCACCTAAAGCCGTGTTTGACCAACGTGAAATAGATGATTTATGAAATCACCAATGGAGGCGACAATTCTTGGTTTCATTAATTGAAAATACAACCAGGAACGATGGGTGGGCCGAGTGCAAATGGGTATGGTCAATTATCGCCATCTAGCTATTGTATTGTAGGGTGTTGAAAAGTAATTAGTCCCATCGCAATAAATGAGGTGGGTAAGAAGAAATGTTATGTTTGACATGTGAACTGTGTCAGAGAGTTCACATCCATATCTTTCTCTTTGCTGAGCAGTTTTCTAGATAGATCCAGATTCTTGCTTTACATATTTCTATATGTTTTTGGTTCAAGTTCTCGTAATAGTATCTCTCATCTAAGCAAATTTGTATTCCTGTCATTGAGTATTTCTGACCGTAGCTGTTCATATCCACTTCACTCTGTCCATCATAGAGATCAATACAATATATTCCAAGCAACTCGACCTGGTAGATAGGGAGAGGTGCAATGAATGCACATGCATGCTCTTCAGGATGCTCCCAGGAAATTCCAAATACTCCCGAGTATCATTTTTAAAGAAAATTTCACATGTGGCTAATATCTGTCTTCAGGACAAACACAATCCAAGTACATTCATCTTGTCTATCTTTACTGGTTAGTTACAGAGTCGATTGGTCCCAAATCCTCGAAGAAAAGATAGATAAGTGGGGTCATCATGTTCTTTAAATCAAGTCTAATGATACGTGATTAGAGATGAAATATATGAAAATGCGAACATCTTGAAATTCATTAATACCTCAACTTATTAGTCCCTGCCAAAAGCCTAAAGCTTACATGTAGCAATGGATAATTAGTTGACTTCATATTAGTTTGTTTTTAACTACAAATATTTACATAATTTTTATTGTTGGAACTAGAGAACTAAAAACATTGATTTGTATATAATAAAAAATACCATATATGTCATATTGGATAACAAATTGGAGGTCTTATTATCAGCTTAGTTATCCCCAATGTTGTATATGTTAGCATAACCAAAGTTTTTTATCATCTACGGTCTTTTTGAATTTTTACTATTTTTATTAAAATATTTGGATATCCAAAGTTTTAAGCATGGAGAGTCAGTTTTTTATTAGTTGACTTCATATTAGTTTGTCCTTTGACTATTGTTACTATTATTACCAAAAAAAAATTATTGTTATTATTTTATATTATTAGAAAATAATATAATATTTATTTTGCGTACATAAGAGACCTGCCACAGTGCATTCTTTCTTAAATGTTTACACAGCGGAAGGCCCTTTGTCGGTCCCTGACAAACTTAAATGTTTACCTAACAGACCTCACAGCGTTAAATGTTTACTTAACATGACTGTTATAATACATTTTCTTTTGAATTTTTCTATGCAATGTTCTCTGCAGTGAATATGGACAATATTGTTCTTCAACGACATTATTGGTTCACTAGTTGATGCTTGCTCGTTACTTGTTCAATGGTTTCTTGTTTGCCTATTGGTCTTCTTGCAGTTTGCACGTTTGGGACTCTACAACCGCGAATGGAATTGCACTTCTGTCATTCCCCTTTGACGGATGGGTTTCGGTGCCATGTTTACCTTTCTATTCGTTGTTTGTTGTTTGTTATTTCTAGTTTGCAAGTGAAAATTTTCAATAATGGAGATGCCTGAGTCAAAATCCTCTTGCAGAACATCTTTGTATGTGAGGAGAAAATATGATTTCATTTTCTTATATGTCGTTGTCGTTGCGATGGAGGTGGGTTCTATGTCGAACATTGGCATTCAGGAACGAGACAAAGACAACATTACAGTCTTGCTTCTCTGGTCATAGAAGTCACATATAAAGATGGGCTGCAAGAGGATTTTGATCGCTCCTAATATTGAAAATTCTTACTTGCAAACTGGGAAAAAAACAAACAATGAATAGGGATGCAACCATGGCACTGAAACTTACCCATGAATGGGGAACGATAGAAGCGCAGTTCCAATTGCAGATGCAAAATACCAACCGTTCAAACTGCAACTTTCTTAAATGTTTACACAGTGGGAGGCCTTTGGATGGTCCTCACATCCTTAAATGTTTACCTAACAGGGTTCACAGCCTGAAATGTTTGCTTAACAAGTGTGTTGCAATACATTTTCCTCTGATTTTTTTATACAATCTTGCCTGCAGTGAATTTGGCCAATATTGATCTTCACCGACATTCCTAGTTGACTGGTTGATGCTTGCACGTTGGTTCGTTGGATGTTGGTTATTGTTGTTTGATTCAACTTTGCAGAGTTGAGGTCTTGCAGCTGCAGTTGGGCCTTTTGGTACTTGTTCATTGGTTTTTTGTTTGCTGCTCGCTCTTATTTTCTTCAACTTTGTAAGGTTGGGGTCCTGCATTTGTAGTTGGACCTGTTGTTACAGTTTGCATGCCAGGGGTTGTGTTGTTGTCCTTCCCCATTCGTCAGTGGGTCTCAGTGTTGCGGCTACATTCCTGCATTACTTAATAGGCCTGTTACAATACATTTTCATCCTATTTTTTTTTTTACAGAGTTCTCTCCAGTGAATATGGGCAATATTGTTCTTCAACGGCATTGTTGGTTCATTGGTTAATGCTTGCTCGTTGTTTTTTCACTGGTTTCTTGTTTGTCTGTTGTTGTTGCTCTTATTTTCCTGTTGCTCTTATTGCAGTTTGCACACTTGGGATTCTGCAACCGCAGTTGGAACTGCGCTTCTGTCGTTCCCCATTGACGGGTGGGTTTCATTGCTATGTTTACTTCGTATTCGTTGTTTTCTGGTTGTTATTTCCAGTTTGTAAGTGAAAAATTTAAATGCTGGGGATGCAGAACATTTTCGTATGTGACTACTACGAACAGAGAAACAGGAGTGTGATGATGTCTTAGTGTTGTTCTTGAGGTCGTTGTTCACCAGAGATCCTGCCTCTATCGCAGCCATAGTGATATGGAAAAGGTTGATAAATCTATGACAAGTGCATTCAGAAGAATACACAAAGAACTTGAAAGAAATCATATTGATACTATGCAAATGATACGTGCACTTGGAAATACATTGCTTAATCTTCAACAAATATATGTTCAACAAACATTCGACGTTGCACTTTCCCTGCCCCTAGACTGTGGTTCAAGGAAATGTGTTTTCAGAAACACATCTCCACTTGAAAAACACAAATTGGAACATGGTTTTGCAGTTGGGCCACTAAAAATACTATTAAGATAAAATAATATGAAAAATGTTACAATAGATATAAACAACATCTCTTTTGGACTTGAACCAGAGTTTGTTGAGCTCTAACTATATTTCATAGCTGAGAATGTTTTTCCCATCGTTAATGTGTTTATATGGCTTCATAATTATCAGATTAAGTGTTGTTGTGTGAGGGATAAAGTTCTTATCTCCCTTTCTTTTTCCTCTTCTATACTCACCCGTTTTTCTCTTTTCTTCTTCCCCTTTATTATTCATTTCCAGTTCTATCCTTAGACATGTTTATGTGCTTGCGGGTTCTCGGGGTGGTGAACTGACAAATCCTCATCTCCATCTATATGTTCACATCACGAGTCCGACCTACAGCCGTTCGTTTGCATACCTAGCCAATTTTATGACTACGGGTTCGCGGATATGCGTTATCAAACTCTGGTGCCCTGTGTTCAGGGTATACATCTTGCACCAAAAAATTTGGTGATCTACAATTCGACCCCAGACTCCTCGAACTCACAAGCATGACTCTACCTACAATGATTATGTCTGATCGACCTGCCTTTCCATATTTAGTCGAGTCTTCAAAGTTTCGCGGGTTCACAGACTCCCGAGTTCACAAAAGTTTGAAATCATTTTTCGCTCCCCTCCATCCCCGCCACCTTTCGCCCTTCCCAATGCACAATAATTATGCTTTTACTAGTGAAAATTCACTAGACATGTTCGAAAACATTGGCATTAATAAGTGGAAAGCTCGAGGACATCTCCCATTAAAATGCATTAACGGGCGAATATTATGGGATCTGATGTTTTTTTTGTGTCCATATTGAATTGGAAAAAAATGTTGGTTATTTTAGTTTTTTTAAGGCATCATCATAGTAAGAGTGCAATATTGTGCTACCCCACTGTCATCCACAAAAGTCTTGACGTCATGTCCCTCTTTAATATTGTGCATATATTACAGGTTGTCATATTTGAGAATATGCTTGCATATGGAAATTTTAACTCATATGTTATTAGTGACAACTCACCACACATATTCGAAAATATTGGCATTAATAGGCGAAAAGATCGAGTACATCTGCCATTAAAACACATTAAACCGAGATTTACGGAAGATTATACTATCATCCTCCAACGTTCATTTTAAATGCTTATTCCCATTTCCCTCTATCATCGAAAACTTTGGCTTTAAGGTGCCTTCGTTGTGATGTTCCTAGTCATACACATGTGAGACAACTTAGAGATGCCATTCAGGCCCAATTGAAAGACAAGGGAATAGTTTTATGTGACGTTAACTTTGAGCGAAAAAAAATATGTTAGCCAACAGAAACTTAGACACAAAAAATTCAAGTATCTTATGATTGGTATTCTCCCTGTATTCGATCCTTTGGTTGGTTGAAGGGCCTACATGAAGATTTGTATGTTGAACTTCTTTGTTTTGTTACTGGAAATTGGAAGGGACTTTCAAGTCACCTACAAAATGCTCATTTGTTGAAGTATATAGCTTCTTCCAACAACACAGATTTGGCAAGTGTATCAAATCATGCAGACCACACAAGAATTTATCTTTCATCAGAGGAGTTGAACATATCGTGGCTTGCAAAATGGTGTGGAATATTCGGAAATGATACCAAATATTATTCCATGTGCAAATATACTCAGAAGGAAATTATAAATTTGGATCCTCACGCATGTGAGAAACTGTATGGGTGGTTGAATCAACATCCTAAAATTACAGAAGTTTCTATTTCAAAGTTTGTTGAGCGATTTCTGGGTGTGGTAATAGACTTGACATAAAGTCAGCTTCTTTTTCAAAATTTGTTTACCGACCTCTGGATGTAGTAACAGACTCCACATACAATCAACTTTCTATCATTACTGCACATTTTTTTCACTATTCTTATGCATGTGCTTGCATCTGGGTCGAGGATCTTGCCGCTCTTTGCAAGAATATTCTCTTGGTAGTTGAAGGTGGGTATATAACTAGGGAACGAGACTCTCAAAAGTTTATGATGCCTGCATCAACATGTAACTGGGAAAAGTTAATGGGAAAGAATTCTGGACTATGGACTTTGCAACACTTTCTGAAGATTACTTTATACTACCACCTTCTGCAAGAAGTTTGACGTATTCAGGTAATGATTTGGTTTCTCAATATCACATTTTACTACCACCTTCATGTAATAATTTTGATTCATTCTTTAGAGGAGACCTTGACGTGGTGGATATTCCAAAGTTGCTTCCACCGAATATCAATCTTCCTGGTGTTTCTCGTGCTTTGAATAAGGAGAATGCATTTCCTCTGTTGTAGTAGATCCGATATTTGAAAAAAAATGGAAGTTGATCGATGCTTGAAGTATTAACTTGTCTCGTTCAAATAAATCGCCATGGTCTCACTGTAAGCGCCTCTAGAGTTGTTCATCAGGATCACAGGTCGATAGGCACAGAGTGTCTTCCTGGTCATAGAGTGCTTTCATCACCAGCTTGCGTTTGCACATGTGATTTTATTGCTACCTTCTTTCTTTGTCTTGGTGGTGGATCCTTCTATCCCAACCGGCATGATGGAAATAAACTAGCTCTAGGGATTTGATCGGATCCGGGGATCCGAGTTGACTATATATTAATTTCGGTTAACTTAAAAAGGTTTATGTGTGTAACCTACTGTTAGACATAGAAAATACAATTTTTTATTTTTAAAAATATAAAACAATGTATTTTTTTTTAACACATCATTGTTTGAAAAGTTTCACGTGTTGTTTTGGATTCACGTCCTTCAAGGATGTTAATTAATTACACAATTAATATTGTTTGTGCCAATGTAATCGACCCGTCGTCGACTATGGAAATCACATTAACACTGCAATGTCAGATAATAGATGTCTGACATGTGGATCTTTCAGGCAAGGGTTAGACGAAGGGGACTCGACGAAGCTGTTGCATTTGCATCTACGATTGTAAGTATTGTTGTCATTATTCTCATCAATATGACACGCTTGGCCTGTTTCTTTCTAGTTTGTGTCTAATGTCACATGAACTTATCATTAATTGATAGATCTGTTTTCAAGCTAATATCAATAGAGTAGGAAGTGGTCGTATCTTTTTTTGTCCACAGAACTCAGTGAGGAGCAAAGGATTGGAGCGCAACTCGAAGCGTGCAACGACAAACATTGATAAGAGGTACTTCTGTCATCCTTCCTTCTCATGTGTTAGTTTAGATAGATTTGAAAGGAAGTCAGTGTCCATGTTAAGCATTTTCTGTCTAGAGTTAGGGTCAAGCTCTTAGAGGCAATCTACCTGTCCGCAGGGAGATTTTCCTACAACAGAAACTGGTGACTCTGCTGGGGAGATAGCCTCAAATCGAAACTTCTTGTTTTGATTTCTCCTCATTGACCTTGTTCTATCCCTTGATTGTTTCAGACCTGGTTCACTCATCTTTTGATTAGTTTCATGAGTTGATTGGCTCCTTACCTCATCATACTCAGCATAATTGTCGAATTTGAATTTCAATTTTTGGAATTTTTTGACATTTTTTTGGAGTTTTAGACCCTGGCGCCCCTGTCCTAGTGTTAACAGAGCGCCAATGCTCCCCCATAGCTTTGCACAGAGCGCTATAACGCTCCTTGCCTTTGGCAATAGAGCGTCAGCCCTCTTTGGCTCAAAAAACCTTCCAAAATTGTTTTTTTTGGGTTTTGCCTCTGTGTCTCCTCTGCTGAGTGACCTTGTGAATCAATGTTTCTTCCTTTTCAGCCTTGACATCTATCTTTTTGAAGAATAAACATCTTGTTAGTTGGATCTTGTAGCCTTCTTCACTATTTTCATTGAGTTTTTTCCTGTTGAGTGAAGTTTGAAACCCATGCATTGTTCTTCTCTCCTCATCAGCTGAGTAAAAACCCTGGTGAAGGTCATCAAAGGCCTACAGACCTCTTCATCTCAATTTCAGTCAAGGTCATTGTTCTTCAACTTTTGCTTTTGGGTGTGAAGTTTTCTTTTCTTTTCTTTGATTGTTTCTTTTCTTTCGCTTTTCATTTTGATTGATACGAAAGGGTGTATTGTTTGTGTGACTGTTGCTTGTGCTAGTTTGGTTTTCCTTCATACAAGAAAAATAATTAGCAAGATGAGCATTGTGTTGTATTGATCATCACTCGTACGCAAACAATAAAAATACATCTTTATGATTGATTGTGCATATTAGAAGGCATTTAAAAGTTTTTGCATTACATCAGGATTTGAATGAGAAAAAGAATCGTTTGAGGGCATTCCTTATTTGTTCTTGATTAGTGAAAAGAACTCTCTCTCTCCCTTAGATAGATGTTCATTGAAAGGGAATGACCTACCTAATTGATTGCAAGGGTGTATACATCCTAACCACCCTTCTCTAAAGCATTTTTTGTAAAAGAATCCCTCTATTTTATTAATTTTTAAAAGAGGCTGATTTGGTTCCAAGATGGGCAACTTAGAGTTTTGTGTTTTAAGATAAATAATGCTATGAAAATGGATCTAAAACCATGCAATTGAAAGAGCAAAGGATGGACACCTACCTGGTTCAAATGGTGAGCAAAATGATCAATCGTAGCTCCGGCAGCGAGAAAAACAAGATTTGCTTCAAAATGAGATTCTCCACTACTCCAAAAATCCTTGCAAATGAAATGGTAAATGAATTTTGAAATCAATTGTTATTTATAAAATTTCATTTTTTATAAGGTATGGCCATTTTTGGGTTTCTCTAATGATGTAATGGCTTCACTAAACTCTGGTTTGTAGCTTTGGCATCGCAGGTTTCCTGGCAGTCCTGATCGGTTATTCACCTTGTCGCACTTATGAGCATAGTCTTAGTTCGTTCTCGAGCTCGACAATATGAGAACGTAACCGGGTAAACTTTTATCTCTTTTTCGGACCCGTACGGATACGAACACACGAAAAAGGAACCCCCCTGGAGTCTCCTTTAAATCCTTTTCAGACTCTCTAAATATGAAAAGATTGTCGAGTGATCTTGCTTCCTTTCACACTCGTTAAAAGGTCAGAAAGAGTGTCTTGCGAGCGAAAGTTTAACCCTTTTTCGGTCTCATTGGACTACTATACGAAAAAGGAACTGAGAGAGTTCTCTTTTAAGTGTTTTTCCAAACTCTATAATCCTGAAAAACCTTTGAGTTTTTTGTCCTTGGACTCATTAAAGCACACATCGACAGACCCATATGGGAACGAACCCTTACTTCTTTCGGTTCGTTAAACAAAGGAAGAGGAACTTACCGAAGGTGAGTTATATCGAGCATGTGTTATCCTCCTTGAGCTCATTAAATAAAAAAGAGGTACTCATCTATCTGGATGGGGGAAAATTGAAAGGAGCAAGCCAAGCAGTCTCTTGAGAACATCATCCAGCACTTCATAGAGTCGCCCTTGAACACGACACTTTGTCACTTTGCATATATCATAATCCGCTGAACCTCTGCACTGAGCCAATCCTCTGAGTTCCTTTCACTCCTCTGGGTCACCCGACGCAAGTCACAGTATCCATTGCATAGTTTTGGTCCATGTCATGTTTTGTTGTAGTGCCCCAGTGTTCAAGGGAAGTATCCGCCTCGAGATTCAGCCATCCCAAGTATCTTGCCTCAAAACCTGTGTCAATTCATGTCCATTTGATCTGCTAAACATATCTCCATGTCCGTTTCATGTCATTGATGAGGGATACATCAAGGCCCTCCCTCAACAAGTCCATTCCTGTCGACTCCAACACATTATCCGGGAATCAGAATTATAAACCAGTTAGTACTTTGGGACCTGCATGCTTCAATGGCAGGCCTCCTCACGTTCGACAGTAGGTTTACATCATTTACCTCTGATCGAATGATTCCATGAGTGTTCGACTTCAACTCATCTATTCACATTCACTGGAATGTACTAGGGTACCTTGGGAATCATTGACATTAATGGTGATCTCCCTCGCACTCGTTAACGGTTCACACCATTTACCGCTAATCAAGTGGTTTATGCCATGTTCGACGTCAAGACATCTATTCACATGGTTGGAATCATACCATGTTGGGATTGGTGAGAAGACCCTGGGTTGAGTGATCACTTTGATAAATGCTTTGCCCAGGCTGCGAAGGAATCTCTATCGGACAAAGAACACATACACTGTTACATAGATCCACTTTGTATTGGTTGTGGCTATGTCTTGTCATCTCGTAGATCCACTGTGTATTCTTTGTGGCTACGATCAATCCAAGTCATCAGAGTATAGAGCCACACTGTATCTTTGGTGGCTATACCTTTTTATCAATACAATTATGGATCCGCAGTGTATTTTATGGCGGCCATATCCTGCTAAGTCTTGATCACCCAAGCATAGGTATGCCTGCCTTGGGTTTTGAAATATGTCATGATACTTGTTGGATGTTTGTGTGCAGCTTCTGTCAGGTTCTCTGAGTCTATACCCTTGCTTGGACATCTACAAAGTATTTTAGTTATTAGTTGGCATCTTCTAACTTCATACTTTGGGGGGCATTCTGTTACACGTCAAAATTACTCAACTGGATAAGTGTCGCATGTTCCTCTCAATTGTCGTAAGTGTCGCATCTTCCTTACAACTTTCGCAAGTGTCGCAAGTTGGTCACAAGTGTC
>ML784808.1:51681-74459 GCA_009831015.1 Picea engelmannii
TTTAACAATGTTTTATAATGTTTTGTTTTGCATGCTTAAATAATGGAAATTTTCATACTTTGTTTTGCAAAATGTACAGACCCAATCACGCCAACCACAATATGTAGTCTTGGGTTTTGTTTTGCATGCTTAAATAATGGATGATCTCTCATACATTAATAATTATATGTAATATCAACATGTTATCTTGTCACTAATGCCAACTTACCCATTATTTATTACAATATGTTGAGGATAGCAAAGAATTTATGCGGAAGAGGAAATGTTATTAATATTTCTCTGGGTGAGGTGAATCTTTTAGAATAGTCTCTTCTTGAATATTTGGTAAGCTTATGCCTCTTTCATTGAAATTAGAGGCTTCCTCGAATTTTTCTTTTTACAAGTTGAAATTGTAGTTTTCTTCTTTGTTTTACTATTTTATCTTCCACACTCATGCATTATATCTCTTTGTCTATGGAAAACAATGCGAGTTCTATTTGAAATTTGTGAATATTATGGGAAGATCTCATAAATATTATGGAATCCACATACCCTTTTCCATAGAATATACAAACTATATCCAAAAACAAAAGACAAGAAATATGGTACTACACATATTATAATATATTATCAAGGAAAAAACAAGCTACATGAAATTTGGGCATTTGAACAAAAATTTACAAGTTAAATGAGTGCATGAATAAAAAATAACATACTAACCTTGCAAGTTCAAAATCCAAGCTATGTAGATCAAGAATTGGATTTGTTCAACCTGTGGGTGACGGAAAAAATAAACAGATCAAACAAAAGCCAAGAACAATGTCGCAACTATAACAATTGTGTCGCAAAGTCTCTTAAAGTCATTCATATATAGATCAAATAGTCAACTAACCGTTAACACCGACCAATGAGATAGGAAAACTTTTCATCGCTATTGCAATGAAAGTTCGTCTCTATTGCGATGAAAATACCGACTCGATTAAAATAAAATTTTCGTGGATATTGCGATGAACTTTCGTGGCAATAAAGACGAAAATCCCGCCCTGTTTAAAAAACGATAAAACTAGTGGAAGCGTGGAAAAATTCCGTGGAATAATCTACCCATATGTAGTAGTGCCATACGCCCAAACTTGCGAGGAGATATTCATCAGTTGGTCGGAGTATGATAAAAGTCACCCTTTCAAAGGGATATCCTGAGATGACTGTTGGAAAACTCTTAAAAGAGAACTCCACATTGTGAATTTTGTTTACTTATCTACACTTAGCCATTATTTTCAGTTGAATTTTATGTTATAAATAAGAACATTGACTAATTAGTTAAAGGTTGATGGTTGTTGCACGAAACTCTTTCTTTTGGTTTGTTAATAACTATTTCCGAGCTAGCTTTAATTAAGAAGTCCTTCTGGACCAGTGACAGTTACATTCTCATCAAACGCATGTGTGATTAGACGTGGAGAAGAACTATTTCCTATCTTGTTTCATGAATGGATGCTGTAATGAGTAAGAGAAATTAAATCTATTGTCAAGTTATCTGGTGCAATGTTTTGTTGTTCTTTTCTTTATGATGAAGATGAATTGTTGTGTTATTATGTCATGGATAATTAGTGTAGGTGAATTATTTTGCTTGCCATTATCTTATCGTATATGTGTTTTATTTATGATAATTAGTATCTTAGACAGTAATTGGATGCTCACACAGTTAACGTATTAGTACTAGGCTTGTGGTATAGAATTTTCATCTGCATGCTTGAGTAGCGGGTTATCCCAAGCTCAGTCTCTTCTCCAGTATTTTAGATCCTTTTCCCATTTTGTTGCCAAGTTGGTTTATACTGGCTTACAATATTATATCATAAGAATGAATGGGATATTACATATTTCACATAGTATTTCAAACAACCTATAGATTCAAAAAAACCCATATGCATGGCTAGTCATTCCCAGACAACCCACACACATTGAGTACTCCTGAAACAAGTAACTCACCACTTCTTGATGAAGAACCTTTGCACCCTGACATACATTACACTCTTACTCACGAGGAATTAAATAAATTCATAAGGATCACAAGAGAATACACCTAAAAGATCGATGCCTTGTCCTTAGCTCCGATACTTCCTCGAAGAAAACAACAAAGAAGACCAATGGTTAATAATTCTGACGAGGTTTTCATGCACATAGTAGAAGACCTAATAGATTTTGCAATCACTGAGATCCAAGATCCTCTTGATCTGATACCCAAAATTCTAGTTGACGACATCTCTGAACCAGACTATTTTTCGGAAGAGGAGGAGTTTAACTCAGAATCTGAAGATATGGAGGATAACAACGACCATAATGAAGAAAGGGGAAATCCACCACTAAACAATCAACCTTGGTTGGCCAGATACGCTTTGGCCCTCCTGGGACCAGTCCATAACCTTCCCTGAAATCCAGAGAAGTTACTTCCTAAGTTCAAACCAGAAACCTCAGGATTTCCTGAAGATCATATCAAGAAATTTATACTAGCAATCAGACTTATGAACATCCAACATGAAGACATATTTTGCAGGCCGTTCCCCTACACTTTTGAGAACTCAACCTCCACATGGTATTTTAACTTACCTGTAAGATCCATAACTAGCTGGACAAATTTCCAAAAAGATTTCTTAGATAAATTTGCCGAAGAAACCACTGCAGGAGCTCTGATGGTTGAACTATTCATAGCCACCATGAGTTTAAAAGAGAAGGTTAAATATTTCAATCAAAGATTCACAACCATATTAAAAAAATTCCAGCTCGAAGCCAAACCAACTCATGAGTTCCAAATTGAAGCATATGCTAATGCGCTCCCAACTTATAGTTCCATGTTTGTGAAGAGGGTTGCCAAACGAACCTTAGTTGAGAATTTTGAAGAAGCTAAAATGATAGAATTCTAGATGAAAGGGTGTAAAGAAGGCCAGGTCTCTTTAGTTAATAAAGAAGTTCAACCTCCTCCTAGGAGGGAACTCCTTCTGACTAGACCGCCAGGGAAACAAGCAGAACAAACTCTCGACAAGGGTAATGGAAACATAGAGTATCTACAACGCATGGCTAAGAAATTATCAAATGAGATCATAGACATGAAGAGAAACACAGGGGAAGGAAACCAATACCAAAGTCCCTATAAGCCTTTCTTTAAAAGGAACCCACTGTTCAAAGCAATTGAACCTCCCCCAACTAACTTGAATATCGATCTAGGGAATGTCACACCTGATTCTTTCTGTACTTATCATTGGAAAACCACTCTGAAAGGGACTTCCCTCAATGGGTTCATTCCATGAATTTGATGGCCAACCAGTTTTTAGATGAGGTTTTCCTAACAAAAGAACCAAGAAGTTCAGTTATGAATGTTGTTGACCAGGAAGAGATTGACCCACCAAAAGATACAACCATGATGATATGGGTTCCTGACCTAATTATGCCTTCCGACAACCTATTTTAGGTTCAAGAACCACTCGTAGAGGTCTCGATTGTGCAAACTAGAAGTAAAGGTCCTCCTGTCTCAAAGGATCCTACTACCACTCAAACGTCAGGGGAAAGGTCAACTCTCAATTACTCGAAAGCACCTTTTACTCCCCGTAAGAACCCTATTAGCGTTCATACTTGAGAATCACCCAAACTGGAGTACAACGTAGTTGAATATCTGAAGAAGTTGAAGGCTAATATATTGGTTATGGACATATGTAGAATCCATCAGCAAAATTTTTTCCTACTACAAGAGTTGAAATCAGGAGAAAACCCTATGACAAGAAATGAGCAACAAAGAAATCTAACTTCGACATATCTAGTAAATAAACCAACTATGAATACCTACTCAGAAGATAAGAAGGGAAAACCTTTTGTCTCACCATTCCTCTTAACGTTTGAAGTCTTCAACAGGAACCTCCACAATTGTTTGGTAGATTCAGGAGCATCTTCCAACGTTATGCCCTTGTCTGTTTGCGAAAAATTAAATGTCGTTCCTCTCAAGAGTGATAAACATGTAATACAACTAGATAGAACACAAGTCAAAGTCATGGGTGAACACAGAGATGTAATGATCATGATAGTGACACATCCTAAGTTTGTGAAAGTGATTGACATAATTGTAGTAGACATCCCAGACGCTTATGGGTTATTACTAAGTTGAGATTGGTTTGAGAAATTAAACGGGTAGTTTAGTTCAGACTGGGCACACCTTTGGATACCACTGAAGGGATACAAGAATATGATCAGAATCAATAGGGAGAGATACCTGAAACATATGGTCACTGATCTAGAAACCCTGAATGAACCCTCATCCACAAATTTCCCCATGCTAGGAAATTATTCCTGCGATTCCTATTTCGGGAACTTCTCCCCTCTTCCATCTGATGTCCCTCTCACTCAGAACTCTGAAATGTTTTTTCAAGAGAAATCACCAATACTGACAGAGGGAAACCTCTTCTTTCAAGAACCTGTGCTAGAAATCATCAGAAAAAAGATAGGAGGGAAAGAAATTAATAAGAAGGAAGAAACGATTAAATTTCTCTCACAAATTTGGACCATATATTTCGATGGATCTAAATCATAGGAAGGATCAGGGGTAGGGTGCATCATCATTGATCCAAAAGGTAAACATCATTTCTTCTCCTATAGACTAAAATTTGAATGCACAAATAACATCGCCGAGTATGAAGCTCTAATACAAGGGTTAAAGAAATCCATAGAATTAAACATCAAAGAATTAAAGGTTTTCATAGACTCAAATATTATCATTAGACAAGTAAGGAATACTATATATTGCAATTCCTCACACCTAAATAATTATCAATAGGAAGTGCATAGGTTAATAGATAATTTTGAAGCTTTCAATATCACTGTGATCACCAGAGCAAAGAATATCCTTTTTGATTCCCTGGCCATAGCTGCTTCGAGGCTATCACCTCTAGAAAATTATGAAGCTTCCTGGTTCACTATGGAAATACTCTACAAACCATTGGTGCCCAAAAATATTTCTAATCGGAAAGTCTTTGAAGGGGATGAATAGATCATAAACTTTCTAACTAACAAAGAAAATTTCAAATACTTAGCTATTGACGATGAAGTATTCCAGGAACAATTAATAGGAACTGATCCTCAGATAGGTCAACCTATTGACAAATCGAAGTCTCACATAATCCCGAAAGGGATAACTAACTTGGAGAATATTTTTGACCCGAAGGAACGGTTTAAGGGGCCTAAAAATGCAAAGACCGGTATATCTTGTCCCTTGCATGAAATTATAAATATTGGAACCCCAGAAAACCCAAAGAATGTGAATCTTGGCACGACTATATCTAAGGAGGAATGGAAGGCTTATCTCAAACTATTCAGACAATATCAAGATGTCTTTGCATGGTCCTATCGATATCTGAGAACTTATGATACCTGCATCATTCAACACACTATCCCATTAAGACTTGAAGTGAAACCATTCCAACAGAAGCTTCAAAAGTATCACCCATCCCTGGAACCTCTCATGTATCATGAATTGAAGAAACTTTTAGATGAAAAAATAATCTTCTAGGTTAGGCATTTCGTGTGGGTAGAAAATATGGTTCCTGTGAGGAAAAAATTTGGAGAAATATTCTTATGCGTAGATTTTAGGAACCTCAACAGAGCTTCAGAGAAGGATAATTACCCAATCCCACCAATGGAGCAACTCTTGCAGAATGTGTCTGGCTCAAAGATTTTCTATCTACTAGATGGTTTCTCAGGTTACAACCAAGTCCTGGTTTTAGAGGAAGATCGTTTGAAAACTACCTTTCGAACCAAGTGGAGAACCTTCTCTTATAAACGCATGCCTTTTGGTTTAATCAACACTGGGGCAACCTTCCAAAGGGCCATGGCCATAACATTTTGGGGACTAATCAACAAGTGTTTGGTAGCGTATCTAGACAATACAACCGCGTATTCAAAGAACAAAGAAGAGCACATCCAATACTTAACTCAGATTTTCAAAAGGTGTAGGAAATACGATATATTTTTAAATCCTAAGAAAATTATTTTCGGCGTTGAGGAAGGTAAGATGATAGGCCACATTATATATCAAGCAAGCATTCTCATATACCCAGAGAGGATTAATGCCATAGCTCAACTCCCATTGCCTCACAACAAGAAAGCTATATAGTCTTTTTTCAGACAAATCAATTTCAAGAGGAAATTCACTCCTGATTTCGAGGAAACTATCAAACCCTTAAAAAAGATGTTTCGTAAAGATGCCTAATTTAAGTGGGATGATGAACAAAAGGACGCTTTCAACAACATCAAAACTACTATATCTCAAGCCCCTGTGTTATGAAGCCTCGATTTCAATAGAGATTTATTCCTCTATACTTTCACCTCCGACCAATCGTTAGTTGCGGTATTGAATCAGAAGGATGATGACAACAATGAGGCCTCGATGTCATTCATGAGTACTAACCTCCAAGGAATCGAACCAAATTATCCTGCCATAGATAACATGCTTATGCAGTTTATAAAGAAGTAAAACACTTCAGGTCTTACATCGTCAAGAACCATACCAAAGTAATTGTACCTCATCCTGCAATCCACTCCTTGTTCACCCAACATGAGATGGGGGAAAGAAGAGGGAACTGGATGGTGGTAGTTCAAGAATTTGATCTAGATATAAAACCTGCCAAACTAGTTAAAGAGAAAGGGTTATGCAAACTCGCAGCCAAAGCCCAGGACCAAGTAAATGAAGATTCCAGGTGGGAGAATGAAATGACATGTTGGTGTGGCGAAGTTTCATACATCTTCCCATGACAAGAGTCTTGGTACGAGAAGCTAACTTATCTCCTACACCATGGGACTTGTCCAAAAAATCTCAACCCTAGGGAAGGGAGAGCTCTCAGGTTAAGATCTGCACAATATCACCCCATAAATTTTGTACTCTTTCAGGTTAATTATGATGGGGTATTATTAATATGTCTCGAACGTGAAGATACAGACAAAGTTATGAAGGAAATCCATGATGGCCCTGCTAGTGGACATTTTGTAGGAAACATTACCGCTCATAAGATACTGAGAGCTGGTTATTATTGGCCCACCTTGTTCAAAGACACTTACACTTACGATAGAAACTAAAAAACCTATCAAATAAGCACGGGGAGAGAGAAGAGAGAAAAAAACCCACTTCAACCAGTGACTATTCAAAACAACACAAGTACATTCTTACTTCCACAGATTATTTCATGAAATGGGTAGAGGCCATCCCTTTGACCCATGTAAATGAGAAGGTGGTAATCCAATTCATAGAACAAAAAATGATCACAAGGTTTGGTGTCCCTTCTGTCCTAGTCTTTGATAATGCAATTTATTTTTCTTCCACCCTATTGATAGAGTTTTCTATGGACAAAGGAATCATAATTAGGTATTCTGCAAATTATTATCCATAGGGAAATGGGGTGGCGGAATCAACCAATAAGAACCTAGTGAGAATATTAAAGAAGATGGATGCAGACAACCAAAGGAATTGACATAATCTACTCCATAACGCTCTATGGGCTGATAGGGTCACACCCAAGGAATCTATAGGAAATTATCCATACTTTCTGGTTTACGAGCAGGAAGCCATTCTCCCGAACGGTCTTTATCTTCCATCCCTTCAACTAACCCAAGATTCTGAAGGACAACCTTCACCAGTCATACAACAAAGAATTGACACTCTGCTCATGCTAGAGGAATAAAGGGAAAAGGATAAATCAAAGTTCATGGCCCACCAACAGATCGTTAAAAGATGGTTTGAAAAGCATAAGGCTAAAGATAAGAATTTTGAAGTAGGGGACTTGGTCCTAAAATGGGACAGAGCAAATGAGCCTAAAGGCAAACACTCTAAGTTTCAAAATCTATGGCTTGGACCTTTCCAGGTGGATGAGAAGATTGGGGCAGGTACTTATCAGTTACAGAATCTGAGGGGGGAACCTGACACCCTCCCCGTAAATAGCCAAGCCCTAAAAAAATATTTCCATTAAAAAAAACAAAAATTGAGTTTTATGTTTTGTGTGCGTATTTCATGAGTTGTTTCAGCTAGGTTGAATGTGAAGTACTTTTATTTTTTTTTATGTTTTGTTGTTTTGATTTCCACACTTTTGAAGGTTTTGTTTAGCAAGACAATGGTTGACCTCAAATCATGTGACATAGTGAACTCTGTTCCTAACTCATTGCCCACATACAACACAAGAAGCGTCGAGGAACCTATGGTTTCTTTGAAGAGTCCTCTATCTAAACCGCGTAGATGAACAACCCTGGAGAAATGAAGAAAGGTATACCCGGTGGTCTGGTGAAACCTTAAGAGAAAGTGGGAAAGATGAAAAGGACTACATGAACCTCGAATATAGATCTAGCAAAGGATTCACCTTAATCCATCTCACTTTGCAAATTAAATAGACGTCATCCTCTCCCACTCGCTCAGGGAATTCTACCGAAATCAAAGTTAACTATACCAAATGAGTGAATAGTGGGAGAGGTTATGCATATATCTCCGCTGGGGCTATGGACGCTCGCTGGCAGTGGAGCAAGGTCTGTGATGTCAGGGTGACTCCGTCAGGGCTATAGACGCTTGTTGGTAGCGGAGCAACACCATAGAAAGTAATTAAAGGCAATTAAAGGCTTCATGCCAGTGAATACTTTACTAGACTTTGTTAAAGGGGGCATGAGTCAGGGTTACAGGAAACAAAGGAGGAATAAAGGTGGAAAACCCCATAGGCAGACCCAGAAGCATCAACCCGAGAATTTCAAATGCAAGGGTAAATGAATATTTGATTTAAATCCAGTAAAGTTCTTCACCAGCTTTCGTATCAACCGAACATGAAGGAGGAACAAAGATTTTTCTTTTGACCAGTAAGTCGCCATTTTTTGAGCACTCAACACACCCTAAAAATCCTATGTCAAATTTTACTTTTTGGGTACCACTTGATCTTTTGCACTGTTTGATTCTACTTCAGTATGAAAAATGTTGCCTTTGCTTATCACTTTTATTTCTCATTTAAGTCTCTCAAAGTTTGCTTGAGCATGCGAATACCCATAACTAAAAAGACTAAAATTTAATTAAAAGATTGATAGTCAAGACTTTTCCCCCGACGCGCTTAATAAATTCAACATCGAATAATATTAAGCATGAAAGGAAATCACTTGAGAGAATCAAGGTAGCCGAGCGTCGATCTTCGTCGGCATCAGTAGACGGGAGTTTTCTTTCATGACGAGCTTCATCAAGGATATTGCCAATGATCGAACCCTTCGGCATTGACAAAAGGCTGAA
Source organism: Picea engelmannii (assembly GCA_009831015.1). Classification (NCBI taxonomy): domain Eukaryota; kingdom Viridiplantae; phylum Streptophyta; class Pinopsida; order Pinales; family Pinaceae; genus Picea; species Picea engelmannii. The sequence continues at coordinate 60,941 of ML784808.1, forward strand.
GGAGTAATCCCTTATGAAGGAAGACAAGAAGCGTTGATAGCCGATTCCTGAAACTCTCGGCATCGACGAGTTTTGAGAAGGTACTTAAAAGGACATGATATGTTTATTTCGCCCTCTGACTTCTGACCCTGATACTTTCGACATCGAAAGTCCTGGGTTTATTTTGACACCCACATCTTGCTGAAAACTACGACTCCGAATTGGGTTACATGATCCAACCATTCCCCCCCACCTATCATGTGCATTGCCAAATTGGTTAAACATATGATCAAGTTTTCCCTTGAGTCATTAGCACTTCTTGAGGCCCGAGTCACACCCCGAGCTAGTTTTCCACGTCATCTCCTTACGATGAAACCAATCGGCGTCGGAGGTTATAAAAAAGAGGTTACCAATGAAGCATTCTCCATGCATCGCCGATCCCCGACCTACCCACTCGGAAAGCGACACGATGGGATGTTTTAACGCTAGATACGACACATTTAAAGGGATAATTAATTCCAAAATCTCGCATTAGTTGCTAATTCGTGCGTGAGTCAAAAGGACCATTTGAACCTACAGATACAACACATCACCCTCCATGCCTCCGCTGTCGACCCACGATGAAATAAATTCCAGAGTTCCAATGGTAGATTTATTTGAATTTCACTCATCACCCAGATTAATTGGTTGATACGACTGGTAACATCTTCCCATAAAATTCTTTTGGGCCATTGTAAAAAAGATTATTATGCACAAAAATAAGTTCAAGTCAGACAGAGGAGTGAGGTGAGAAATTCAGAAGAAGTCTTCGAGATCCCGTGAGTATTAAACCACAGAGTTTAGCAAGTGCTACAGGTATGTGCTAGTCTTGATTCTGTTGTGTGTTTTACCTCATATATACATTATGATCCAATATTTCTCTGTATACCATCCCTAAAGGATTGTTTCATTTGCAGGAACAATGCCTCCGAGAAAACCAACCACCAGGAAATCTCCAAGAGTGCCGAAGCTAAAGGAACTAGAGGTGGGATAAGGTTCTTCCCCAGTGGTCGTGAAACAATTGAAATTTTCTCCAAAGCCGGTGCTCGCCATCAAGACAACCACCAAGAAGGTTTTCATTCAACCCTTATCCTTTGGAGACACAGAGGCAAGCATAGGGACCAAAACAGTACTCCCGCACTAGGGAGAATTTTTCCAGAAAATCAAGCGGGAAGAATTCCCTGAATATACCCCACACAATGATCCCGATATAAGAAAACTCGATAATGAATTCCTCCTGAACGTTCAAAAGCTGTATATACACATGGTAGCGAGAAAAAATCCAGTAATCCCCTATATAGAACTCTTGAAGTGGCTTATTGATCACACTGACACACAAAGATGTTTGATTAATGATGACAATGGCGAGTGTGTCGGGGTTTTCCTTCCAGTGGAGGTTCAGAATTACTACAAGTTCAGAGAGTCGGAGGAGCAGCTGAACAACAATTTTGTTATAAGATTCTATGAGAAACACGACACCAGTAAGGTGATGCTTCGTGATGGAGAGAGGATAAAAATTCACCAATCGGACCTCTGGTTGGTACCCGATGACCAACTTAAGGTAGTCGTATATCTATCTAATGATCCTCCTCTGCCGGTTGCATGGGGAGAAATATTGTTAGAGGTTTTTAGAGGCTTGGATGCCTCTAACTTATACTATAGCCATTTCTAGAATAGGTTTTACCTGGGGTGCCATCATATCCAAGCAGTTTAGCACTTGCATACGACAAGCGCATACGCCGAAAGAGGGAGAAACCCTGTCCTTCTACATGGATTCTTATTTATTGGACGTCATCTATGCCAAAAATACTTTTGCTGGAATGAACCTGAGTTGGCATGCCTTAGAACTCCCGTTCCATGTATATTTCTACATCTTGTGGGAGAACAGGTACAATAAATCCTACTCTCTCATCTGTGACCAATTTATCGCATGTATTCATTTTTTGTTGTTCAAGAAAGAGTGCCCAAGGATGTCGAATGTGGCCAAAAAGATTATATCAAAAGTCAGCCACTGGTACCTGGATGAGCGCGTACCTACATCAGGGTTTTTGGATCCACCGGTGCACCACACCTATTACCTATGTATGTCCCTGATCGACTAGTAGTAGGAAAATGTTGTTATCAGACCATCCCGCAAGGTTACAATGCTACTCTGGTAAAAGATAATAAGCGAGCATTCATACCTTATGGATTTCACATAGGTTTCTACATCGTAAAAGACACCACGCAAGATAATCAATAAGGGTTAATCCAATTGAAGTTCTGATTCCAGACTGGCCATTTTCACAAGCACGATCCAAAAGGTTTGGTCCTGAAGCACGCATCGAAAGTATCGTCCTGCTAGCCATATGCACATTAGAAGTTTGAAGATGATATCTTCACCAAAAATGCTCAAAACTGGGATGAGGTAATGGTGAGGATGGCTGACCCTAAGGTGACCAGGTTCAAATCCATGAGCCTAGATGAGCAAGCGACAGTCCTGGAACAATCGACTCAAGGGATCTTCAGGGCCAGAGAAGAAAGGATAACACTTGAAGTAGTTGAAGCCTCCTTGATAACCCAAGCGCGAGGTAGAGATATTCATTTGGTACAGGAGGTGTAGGAAAGGGGAATGCTCATGTTAGAATGGGTACAATAGGTGTTTGATCAGTTACAAGCTGACCCAGACCTATCATAAATGACAAGATCACCTATCGATAACCCAGAGAGAATCCAGGTGGGCACAGGTGGTCCCAAATTTATAGATGTTGATGAAACCGCCGGGTCCAATGAACTTGAATTCACAACGCTACCAGATGGGTCACCGATAGGTATGGCGACTTAGCCAAAAATGGTTCGGGTATTAGTAGAAACAGGTCCCTTTAGCAAGTTGGTAAATATTTATGATGATGATGAGAGCTCAAAGATATCTCTCAGGACCCCTGTGCATATCGAAGAAGAAAAGGGACCTGAGAAGACATCTTCTCCTATTCTCGAAGTCCAAACCTAGGAGGTCCCACAGAAATAAAAAGAAGATGAGGCTGGTCTTGACATGGAAAAGCCCGATGTGCTGGAGGCTCGAGAAGACTATCCGAAGGACAAGTCAGAACCATACAAGCCAAAGGAAGGATCCCCGCAAAAGGAAATCGATGTTTCAACGATCGATGAACAAGTAAGTATCGAGTCTATCCACGACACCTCTATTTCGCTTGATACTAAAATCTCTGACAAGCGACAGACAGAGGTCGGGCCTTCAGAGTGCAACGAGGAAGTTCAAGAACCCGATCTTGAAAAAATATACACCACTAGAAGTCTGGGAAATACACTCACATGGGGTGATCAACAGATTCCCGAACCTGTGGATGAGGTAGCAGACATATATGTGATCGCCTATGATCAAAAGAGGAAAGATGTCATCCAACAGACCACCAAGAAAAGGAGGATTACATTGGATCGCTCCATCCTTACCACTACAGAGGAATATTTGATAAACACAGAAAACGCCAAAACATCCGAACTTATCGGTGTAGGGAGAGAAATCTCGGATGCCACCCTAGACAAGGAAAAAAAAGATGAAAAGAAGTTGGGCGCCTCCCTGAAAGAACTAGAACACTTCTGCCATCTGGTTAAGTATTACCAGGACACCACGTAGGCCGTCGTATATTTAAGGAGTGAGTTCTAGGAGACCTATAGCAAGTTCACGAATGAGCGACACTTATTTACCGTAAGAATAGCTGAACTCCAGGAGGATACTCTAATGGCTCTCGGAACGTGCAAATATATGGAGCGATGGAATGAGAAGGCACAACAAGTCGATGAAAGAATTGACTACATTGGTGCAGTCTAGTAGGGATGAGATAAAGAAGGACACGATATCTGAGTGTTGAGCGAAAATAGTCTTGAACACATGAAAAGATCAACCGAGTATTGGGCCAAAATGTCTTGGGAACCACGCTGAGAAATTCAAGGGAAATGGGCCAAGTGCGAGAGATATTGGGTTAAGATCAATCGAGTGATGAAATATATTGGATTGTCCAAGTTCGACACATCCGATGATTTCTTCGACTTGCGTGACATAGTCTAATCACATGCCAAGAAAGATTCTTCATGGGCCGAAAGACTAGCAAAGGTGATCGACATAGCGCCAGGACATGTACAACAATTTCTGGAACATCCAATCAACACTCGGTATGTGCTTCAACAGTTAAGTGTTAGTCTGGTCAAGTATCAAAAGCATGTGGTGGAGATCAGAGAAGTTCACACACTCTTGATGGAACAAAACAAATTTTAATACACCCAAGCCTGTGAGGATTTGTTCATCAGTTGGTCAGAGTATGAGAAAAGTCACCCTTTCAAAGGGATATCCTGAGATGACTGTTGGAAAACTGTTAAAAGAGAACGCCATGTGGTGAATTTTTTTTACTTATCTACACTTAGCTGTTATTGTCAGTTGAATTTTATGTTATAAATAAGAACATCGACCAATTAGTTAAAGGTCGATGGTTGCTGTAAGAAACTCTTTCTTTTGGTTTGTTAAGAACTATTTCCAAGCTATCTTTAATTAATAAGTCCTTCTGGACCAAAGACAAATTTATATTTTCATCAAACACATGTGTGATTGGATGTGGAGAAGAACTATTTCCTATCTTATTTCATGAACGAATGTTGTAATGAGTAAGAGCAATTAAATCTATTGTTAAGTTATCTGGTGCAATGTTTTGATGTTCTTTTCTTTATGATGAAGATGAATCATTGTGCTATTATGTGATGGATGATTAGTGTAGGTGAATTATTTTTCTTGCCATTATCTTATTGTATATGTGTTTTCTTTCTGATAATTAGTATCTCAGACAATAATTGGATTCTCACAAGGTTAATGTATTAGTATTAGGCCCGTGGTATAGAATTGTCATCTGCATGCTTGAGTAGCGGGTTATCCCAAGCTCAGACTCTTCTCTAGTATTTTAGAACCTTTTCCCATTTTGTTGCCAAGTTGGTTTATACCGACTTACAATCTTATATCGGTCCCACCTAAGAGAAAATACAAAAAAGAAAAAGAAAAAGTCCAAACTGAAGGAGACACCTTCGCAAGAAAATGTAAATCCCATTGATTAATTGGCTGGATCACAAGATCTAGAGAAGCTTTCCACCATTAAACGCTGCATCGTCTAATTGGGCCTCGGTGGTGAGTTTGGTTCCTACTGTTGAATTAAAGGGATCTAGGACCCATGAACATATCCGATAACCAATCATAACATAATATGCAACTGACATTTTATCTAAGTGCATTCTAGCATCAACAACAATTACACACTCTAGGCCTTCGACCATTACATATCAATTTAAATACTGAAAATTAATTGAGGGAATCCTTACATCGATCCCCTTCAACATGTATGCATCAACATAAACTAAATGCATACCTTCTTGTTTGTTACCAACCTACTTGTTGTTGTCTGACCAACTGATATTTGTAGAAGCTCACAAACTTCCCCCTTCATCATTTTGATCACCATTCCTGCTATCCTCATGGGTCTTCACCTCGATGGAAATGATAAGAAAGAAAAACATCCACATATTTAACCCTGCTGTATCATTTTTCATGAATACATAATCCATCCTTTAGTCATTCTCAAACATTATTTCATAATAATAGACTATTCTAGATTCACCAATATATTATATGCATATCCAAGCATGTACATATGCAAAATTACACATCCATATGCGCCAAGCATTTACTGTCAGCATGCCTACTAATGCATATGCAATTTAACTTCATTGTATACTTCATGCACTCTAGTGCATTTCTATTTCAATTCACTTATTTATTTATCTATTTATGTTTTAGTTGGTTGCCCTTGAATTCCTTTAGATACTTGATGCCTTGTGTGCTCCCATTCTTCTCATCTGCACTATGGTTCCTTGGGTTTGAACACTGTTCCAACCATGTTCCACCTGAACATTCTTTCCCACTTAGTACCATTTCCCAATGGAAATCCATTTTCATTCAGTGCAACTTTTGAAGTGAGAGAGCATTCCAATTCCTATGCATTGGAATCTTGCTTCCACTGTGAACTCTGATTTAATCTTTTAGACAGTAGATAAGTCATATCTAACAAATCCTTCCCTAGAACTCCTATTCTTGACACATAGAGATTATTCACACACCACCTCTTAAGCTCTTTGTTTCCTTCCACATCAAGCTTGCAACTATCCACACATCTCTACCTTCAAGGCTATGGAGCCTTACTTTTCCTTTCTATTCCCATTAATGACATTATTCACCTGCTAGCTTCATGTCCCATGTGAGGATTCTTTCTTTTGTAGTACCTCATCCAACTTTTGTAAGAAAAATCATGCCTCTATGACCCTAACATCCGATCCTATTATTGAATTGATCTTGTTATACCTCTAATCCTGATAAATTGCAAGCAACCATATTGTTAGAACTATACATATCATACAAAAATTGTCAATTAAATTTACAGGTACCTTTTCATTTAAATGATAATATTATTCTTTAATTAATATCATTTTTCCTTTTTATCCTTTATTTGTAATGCTCATAAATTAACTCTCTTTTAATCATGATCGTGTGTCGGTTCTTTTGTCTTCATGAGTTCATCACAACACATGGATTGACTCATTATATCGTACTCATGCTTCTGTTGTGTTCTCAGTTCACAAACAAAACATATTTTGATCCTTTATCAATTCTCTGTATTATTCTATTGTTAACTCTCTGTCGAATTAAATCTTTATGAGGTGCTTCCTTCAAACCATTTACATATGACCATACGCGCAAAACCACACGCTTATTGATTTGAGCGTTGCCTCTTATTTTCCCTTTGTTTCTTTATTCCATATGACCATATGTGGTGACCAGGTGCTAAGCTAAAAAGTGCTTGATCACTTATCAAAATCAACAGTCACATATTAATGTCACGACGAGATGGACGATTCTCATTTACTTCAGAACTTCAACTATTTGTGGCTCCTGAATTCTAGAGTAGCAATTCCTATGAAGTGATTACCCACCAAATGAGTCATAAAGCAATGGTGATCGCTTGTTGTCAGTTAAAACCTCCACTTATGTTATCCTTTGACTTTACTTGATCATTGGTTGGGAAAACTCCCGAAGTAGACCAACGGTTAATGTTGACTTCGGTCTTTGGCGCTTCTCAAATTCGAAACCTTCAACCAAGACCAGATCAATGACGCTCGTCCTCTTTCACGATCAACAATCAAGATCCACTTCGGAACTCCAGCCTTTGGAGGTCTCAAATTTCCTCGCTTGCTTCTCCCCAGAACGCTTTTACCCGGAGTTCACGATCTGTTGACACGTGTCCTCCCACAGATCAACGACTGTGAATCGCTTCGGCTCTTTAGGCTTTGGGAGTTTCAAACTCTATGCCTTCACTTTCTCCTGGAATGCTTTCACCCGAAGTCGACGATCCATCGACATGTGTCCTCCCGCAGATCAACGACTGTGAATTGCTTCGGCTCTTCGGGCTTCAGGAGTTTCAAACTCTACGTCTTCACTTTCTCTTGAAGTGTCGATCCTCCAAACCACTGCAAGATCTACTACAGCCTGTCTTCTAGGATCAATGGTCGATATGTACTCTGGCCTTCCGGAGTTTTCGACCCAATGCAACTTGTCACATCTTTCCCCTCTGGAGTGCCTAGTCTTCTAACTACATGATCTATTGCCACATGGCTAAATACTGGAAGCAGACACATGGCCCAATCAGGTGGGTGACATGTGTCACGTTCTAACCGACACCCCAATACTCCATATGCTCAAAAATTACTGACACATGGCACACATCCCAGGTGACGTCTGCAAGCCACATCACTTTGAAATTTCGGGCTTTGGAAATCTCAACCCTCAACTTTTTCCGAAATGATTTTATCTGAAGCTCACGATCTACTGATGCATGTCTCCCATAGATCAATGACTACGATTTATTCGGGTCTTCAGACTTCCGAAACCTCAACTTTCAACCTTTACTCTCCCTCAAAGTGTGCAGATTTCTACCGCGTGTCCTCCTGGATTGGATGACCAAGATTCACTTTGGTTATTCACCCGGAGTCCATGGATTTGCACCATGTGTCCTCCTTAATCGGACGAATGAGATTCACTTTGGATCTCCGGGGTCCAGAAATCTCAATTCTAAACTTCTCCTCACTTTCTTTTTCCCAGAGCATTTTATTTGGAGCACACGATCGCTTGACGCGTGTCCTCCTACAAATCAATGGTCCCCAACTACCTTAGCTATTTAGAGTTTCAATTTTTGAGCACTAGCATGTCACATCACTGCATGCCTTTCAATTTGTGGGGGCAGGCATCAACGGTTTGGAGTAACCCGCCTTTTTCCCCACAATTCTTCTGACACTGACATGTAACCCCTCAGTGAAAGTGTGGTTTGGATTGCAGGACCTCCTTGGGGAATTAAATCCCATGTAACTTGGTTCCCCGCAATGCTTCTTGGCCGTCGATCTCTCTCCAAGCAATCTAATAGTTGTGAATTAACCTTTGCTTCACTTTCATCGGATGATCCTTGTTCACCTGCCCTCCAATCCAATGATCCCAGATCTCTCTTGATCCCACAGTGGCGATCGCTCCCGAATTTAAAGAGGAAATTCATGATCCTTCGAACCCTTACAAAAGATCTATGACGTTCTAACTTCTGTGTAGATTTTGCAATGCCATTCTCATGAGCTTTTCAACTTCACGGTTAGAATATGATCTGAACCATGAGACTCTGACCAATAGACCCGACCCATACTAGTCTGGTGTTTCAACCAGAATCTCTGATACCAATCTATAACATACCCGACCACCCAGAGACTGGACTACACCACTTAAACAGACTGCAACACACCCAACCACCAACAGGCTAGGCACGCTGTAGTCCCAAGAGTTAGTTATCTGATCTCTAATTCTAAGGCAAAGGGTTTCTCAACAATGTTAGGATCATGCACACCATAGACATAAGACAAGATCCATGACACAACATAAAAGAGATAAACAACGTCCCATGCACAAAAAATAACTAGCAGACAGATAGGCACATTATAATACATATCTCAGAGATAATTAAATACACAACATAATACATTAAACAAAAAACACAAACAACACTTATCTTTTCAAGTAAACGTTCACCAACTGGCTGCAGACCAAGGACGTTCCTTCCAACCATAGACGTTGTTGTTCATTTACTCTCAACAAAAGGTCACCCCTGAGCTAGGGCTATGAATCCACAAGGATGGGTCCTGGGCCAAGTATAAATACACAATAGTTGGCTAAGTAGCTCTTAGGTTTCCCAACCTCACAACAATCCTAATTTCTAGCTCTCTTTCCTCCTCAGCCTGCACAACTCCAAGAAATGAACACCTTTCTCTACCATGCAGTCCCTGAGGCTGTTCCATTTCTCTCTAGGGTTCCAGTGCTATTGGTCAGGAAATATCCCTACTGGAAATTCCAAGGACTCTAAGCTGTGGACAATTCCATCCGAACTGCCATCAATTTCATGCACACATGCATCCATTCCCTCCTGGAGTGATCAATAAATCATTACAATCATTCAACGATGGCTCTCCTCTTCCCGCCATTCATTTCCATGCTCAACCCAAGAGCACACAAACTCGCAGTAGTGAGTGAAGAGGAAGAAGAACAAGTGAACCAGTGAGAAGAGGATGAACCAAGGGAAGAACAACCCCAAAACAACCCCCAAGGTATGTTTAAATAATTACATGAAGACAAGAGCCACATGGCCTCCCTCCCAAGAAGCTCATGTAACTCCCTCTTCTCCATAAAATAAATTATGGGTAAATAAAATAATAATAACAAGACTTATCCCCCCAAGCCCCCTCTCTCGTGGAATCATAGCTCCCTATCTATTTTGTCCTTGTAGGTCTTGTAGCCAACGATGTATTTTATTAATGTATAGGAAGTGTTACATTTCCTAGTCACTGTGACCCCTTTTCAACTTTACCGGCTCACCAACCTAAGTCATATTTACATAATACATTATAGTTTTCATTGTATGGAGGATATCTTTTGTACGCACCTCTCTTTGTCTCCCCTCACGATGGTTGTACTCTTCACTGATGACACACACCATCTGCCAGCTATCTCACAATGCTGCAACCCACTTCATCTCTACACTTCTCATAGCCCATGACTCTACCTCTTCTACTAGTGCGACCCCTTTTAGCTGACATATCTCTTTTGCTCGGTTGTTTCATCCAGAAACCTATGCCACCCATGGCACTGTACCTTGTTATCATCTGCTACCTCACTACTGGTTAGCACTATATCTACCTTTTTACATGTGGGTGTCTACAGGTGGTTTGTATTAGCGGCTATTGGATCAAATCATCCACTTCTCCTCTACGCCCAACCACCCTTTCAACCATGATCTACCCAAAAATCGATCATGATTTCTCTGTGGCCATCTCATGCCAACTTTTGCAATGCCCAGTTGATCCTCATCGGATTCTGCACGCTGTCTGCCGCACCACTCAGCTCCTAACTCTCACATCCATGATCACCCACACGAAAAGAAAGAAAGAAAGTATTTTTAACGTCCATGAGGCTAAAAATAGTCTATGGGATAGATTGATTTTCCATTTGGCTTTTGTATTCGACCCTTTTCCTGTGAAGTTTTACAATAACCGCTCCCAGCTTCTCGACAAACTCTTTGCTGAATAGATTATCCCAAGAACTAGCTGCCAGAATACCTGCATAATTTTCCCTGCTGTCTTTGAGGGCCTCACATTCTAAAATTAAATGTTTTTGTTTCCACTTTTCCGGAAGAGAACAAAATACATACTCTTTGCCCTCACATTTCTTTTGGCCTTTTCCAGCGCCCTGTTTCACAACGAAGTTGATGATTATTAGTCCTTAATTGAGCAATAAGAATTTTAGATCTCCAAGAAATATTGGCCCCTATGTATGCCTTTTGCTGATGGTTATGAGTGGGGTTAAACTCTTTAATGTAGTACTTCTTCTTTCTCCCTAGCTCTTTCTCCCAAGTACGTTTGTGGAACTTATCCATAACAAAAGTTTTTATCTCTTTACTTTGTGTAGGACACATGCTCAAGCAAATGCCCCATTTACTAAACCATTTGTTATTTTGCCGCATCCAAGTCTTCTTTCTTTTGCACAATCTGTCACTAAACACAACCTTAGGCCATCTACCCTCTTCCATTTGCTCAATTTTTTTCCAATACCTTATGACTCGCACCATAGCAATTGCTTCAATAGGGGCAACCCCTATTTCACTTAACAGGATAACATAAGGAACTACACTTTTAATTTTGAATTTGTTTATAATCAACCACTTCTGAATTTTCTCAATTTGTTTCCACTGCATCTCGGTTGTGGTACTAGCCCATAGTTCACAACCGTAGAGAATCACCAGAATCACTAGAATCCCAAAAAGAGTTAGAGTGGTTTTCCAGTCCCACAACTCTGCCTCTCTACACCTATTTTGAAAAGAATAAAATGCTTTCCACCCCCCTAAAGTTCTTTTCTTTCTACAACCATCCCAACTTAAATTTCTGTTGAAGTCAATACCGAGGTATTTGTAGTCTGCAACTTCTTCCAAAATGTTTCCTTCAAAGTAGAACTTATGCTGGTTATGCTTTCTTTTGTTAGAGAAAACCACTACTTTCGTTTTTCTAATATTGACTTGCATCCCCACCCTTTTACAAAAATGCTCAAGGGAACATAAGTGCTCTTGCAAACCAAGAGTTGATTTAGCAATCAATATAAGGTCATCTGCGTACAAAAGAAGCCTTATAATGAACTTGCCCAAATGGATACCGTCACCTCCTTGCGAATTTAGCTACTCTCCAAACTTGTCAATATATAACCCAAAAAGGGTAGGAGATAGTGGGCAACCTTGCTTGACCCCGACATCGCTTCTAAAACTTTCAGAAATGCCTGCTGAAGTTCTAATTTTGACTTTCACCTCTTCATACATCCTATGCACAACTACTCTCAAATGCCTGGGAACCCCGAGTTCCTCCATTCTGCTCCAAAGCTTATCCCTAGGAACCGTGTCAAAGGCTTTTCTGAAATCAACAAAGCAACACAAAATTTCTTCTTTTTTTTCCCAAGATTTTTCAATGATGTGCCTTAAAGTTATGCAATGATCAACTATGGAATGTTTGGGTCTAAAACCTGCTTTCCCTTTAGCACGTTTATCTCTTTCTTCTTCCCACTTGTTGATTTTCTTTTCTAACATGCTTCCAAATAACTTTGCAAACAAGGGGTTTATCATTATGGTTCTATAATTGGAGGGATTATTGACGTCACCACTCTTGAAAAGAGGTATGGCCATACTAGTTGTCCAATCTATGGGGAACCCCTGCTGTATGATGTTGTTGAAATTTTTTGTGATGTGAGGTGAAAGAATTTTTAAGCCCCACTTTAGATACTCTGCTTGGAGTTCATCTAAGTCTTTTGCTTTTCCAGCTCCCAACCTCTTGATACCCATCTGTACCTCTTGCACCGTGAAGAGTTTTGTATCTGTGTTGACTAAGGGAGGAGGGTAAACCTTGGGATCCTGGTCATAAAGTTGTCTTGCATAGTCAAACCATTTAGAAGCTGTAATGTTGTTTTCAGTTTGCACCTTTTTCAGTTGGAGCTCCTTCCAAAATAGTTTGTGGTTATTTTTCCCAAGGAATATTAGTTCTTCTCTCCTCGAAACCATGAAATGAACCTTTTTCTTTCTTACTATTTGTTGGTAAGATTTGAGCTTTGAGCTGGATATATTTACATTCATATCCTCCAACAGTATCTACTTTCGAGCCCTTTCCTCATTGGCCAAATCTCCCGGCCCAACTCCTCCGGACTTTTCTCGATCGCCTCACAACCTCATGCTGTCACCTCAACAATATTGAGCGGCTAGTGCCTCTGTCATTCCTTTCATGCTCATCCCGATAACCATCTGTGTCATCTAGCTACTCACGGCCCGAGCCTCCTCCTATGAACTGTGGCTTCTTGTCTTGCCAATGTCCATGACTTCTGTAGCTACTCTCGAACGCTCCACCTCACCTCATCTAGCCTCCACTCTGCTCATAATCTGGCTGATCTCCACGATCGTCCTGTTGAGTAGACCACACAACCCAATTCAATTAGTTGATTCGAATTGTATGACTTGACCCTCATGCCTCTGCAGTTACACATAACAACGCAGCCTACACCAACTTGCTGGAAAACTATTTATAGATGTGTTGGGCCCCAACAACTCCCCCTATATTTTTACAAAATTTAATGGGCCCCTATTAGAATCTTGATAATTATAATGAGCTACAGAATCAACATTTTCAAATAGTTCCATACCTTGGCTTGCCTTGATACAAACTTAAGACATTCACTATAGTATGAGACATTTATTACAAGAGTATATGTCAAAAGTTAGAAACGAACATAAAAATCTCAATTTAAACAAAAACATTAATTTTTATCAAATGTTTACTTTCGTTTAAATTATGATTATGT
>ML784808.1:94121-116648 GCA_009831015.1 Picea engelmannii
GTTTTCCACCTTCTTTCTGTACTTTTATATGAGTTGTCTAGCCTTGAATGACTGTTATCTCATTGTTTGGCTCATAGCTTGATAAATAGTTTCTTCATTGCTTATTAGACCCTACATTGTGTACTGGTTTATGAGCAATTTGTCCTTCGCCCACTTAAGTTGATTTACTGATTATCAATCTATGAGAGCACTGGTTCATTTTTTTATCATCTTGACTGTCTGAATACCATGTTTGAATTGAGTTATCCCACTGATCAATCTACACAAAACACAAAAAACATTTTTACTTGAAGTTACCAAGCACCTTTGGTCTACAACCACAAAGGGTTTCTTGGAGTGATAACAGCGGGTACCCCCCGCGTGATGAGAAAATTGGCTTAAACAAGTATTGATCCCCCCTTTTGGCTTTGTTGTGTTGGCAGGATGTATGTTCAGTGGAGGGAGAGGGAGAACGCCGCCGCCAATGAGTTAGTGGCCGTAGATCTGAACGTTATGGCTGTATTGACATAGTGTGGTTTAGTAAAATTCTTTTTGTGTCCGTTTATGCGCGGGCAACCAAGGCTGCTGAATGCCCTGGTTGACTATTGGCACCCTGATGCAGAGGCTTTCATGATAGAGGGGAAATCCTTGGTGCCCACCACCGAGGATATTTATTTTTTGACTGGCCTCTCAAGGAGAGGGGAACCAGTCAACTTTCAGACTTTTCCTGCGGGGCTGAGCAAAGTCTCGGAGCTGATAGAGGAGTATTGTGAGGCTAGAACCGATCAGAGATCTTCTTCGGTACCCGTTAGTAGGATTACCAGCCTCGCCCTTCAGACTATTTTATCGCTCATTGGGCGGATTACCGGCTTCGCAGCCGTGCATCAAGCTTCGCGTGCACAGATGAATTGTGCAATCCAGTGCATGAATGCACAAATTTTTGATTGGAGTACCACTCTACTAGCAAGCATGACAGGTTAGTTGATAGCTTGCAGACATCGAACACACAGGAACTTTGGGTTTGGGACCATCCTGTGTTCGTTTTTCTTTGAGAGAGTTCCATGTTTTAGTCCTCGGCTGACAGTACGAGGACATCTGACTACTTTCCCTGCAGTATGCAGATGGGCAGCGTTGCTGCCACGACAGGGTGGTGGAAGGACCAGAGAGGCCTTCAACGACGACTTTTTTGCTTGGATGTCACGACAGATCCCAACTATTGAGGACTACCCATACGCGGGGATTGACTTCTCCAGAGATCTAGCGATACCAGTGCCTCCTGGTGAGGAGCGATGGGAGATGGGTAAGTCTCCACCTATAGTTTTTTTTTTGTTTGCATATGTAAATTTTATGTCTTTTCGATATATATATCATGTTTTTGTATACCAAAGTTTTTGATGGGTGAACGTTTGCTGCATGCAAATGTGGGGCCCGTGCGACCTGCTGACTATGCATGGAACATGCGTCGCCCATGGCCGGAAGCCGCAGCTACCGCCGCTGGAGGAGCAGTAGTAGCCAGGAACCTCCCAGCAGAAGAGGCCAAGAGAGTCCGGAGGTGGATTGAGCGAAACTTTACTCCGCTCATTCGCATAGTTCCCATGGCAGAGATAGAGGACCTGCCACCCTCCATGCAGGCTCATGTTGTGGGGGAACCTCGGACATGGGTCCGATTGTTTAGGCGTTTAGCATAGGCTGTACATGATTATAACAGGGCCCACAGGCCCTGAGCAGACTTTTAAAATTTTTATGTGCCACGAGCACCTTGTTGTATATATTTTTTGAGGGCATAAGCCCCAGTGACTCGTTATGGTTCCCACTTGTGAGGCGCTTGTGCCCATCTATGTACTCTGAGGATTTTATGATGTTTATATATGGTTTTTATTTCTTTTTTGTGTCTTATGGATTGTGTGTACAAAAATATATTTACATGTGTATAATCATGATCTTTTTATATGTGAGCAAGATGCCAATCTAAAATGTGATTAGCTAGAGTATCTGTGATTTGATTTAGACTCTTAGGAACATGAAAATATGTAATATAATCAAAGTTGTGTTCCAAGAGACGTACCCTAAGGAATCGTCGGTGTAAAGTTGGGTCATGAACTTGGTATACTCTGTTTAGCTGAGACACAACTAGTTGAGCATCTAGATAGACCCGGAGACGAGAGATGCCCAATGACAAAGTGTCACGAAGCAACTCAATAACTGCACTATACTCAACAACATTATTTGTGGTGTCGCCTAAGCATATCCCTCTAGAAGATAACAACTGACCATGTGGTGTAAAGATTACCCAAGCTGCAGAGGCAAGCCTTTGCGTGTGTCGACTAGCACCGTCCGCATACCCCATGAACACCTCGGAATCACTGGACATCTGCCATAGTGACGAAAGATAACATCAATGACACATCCATAACACATTTTTCAAAAGAAACTTAAAAAAGTAATAGCACAAAGACTATACATATGTTACAAAAAGTTACTCACAGTGACCTTTCTATGAGTAATACTTCTTAAGGTAGAGCCCATTTCTAGGCTCTGCCAAAGCATTCCCTTCAAAATCGACCAAACGATAAGCGCCCTTTTTTAAAACCTCCTTAACAATGAAGGGTCCGAACCACATGGGTTTAAACTTTCCTGCCCCCAGGGGGTCCTTATCTTGGTCATAGACCAGGACAAGGTCGCCCTCAGAAAAAATCCGAGGATGAATGGACCTATCATATTGACACTTGACCTTATGTTTATGAGCCTCGTTGGCTAGAGCCGCATCGCGACGCTTCTCATCAAGCTGCTCAAGGTATACTAACCATTCTTCAAGTGGAGAAGTGTCTGGCAATAACTGTACTGCCAATTTCAGAGATGGGATTTGACATTAGATGGGCAAGACTGCCTCCAACCCGTAAACAAGTTGGAAAGGTGAGAAATCGGTTGCAGTCTTTACTGATGTTCGGTAAGCCCATAATGCCAAGTATAACATCAAATGCCAGTTTGACTTGGCTGAGTTGATAGTTCGCTGTAGAATTGTCTTAAGAGTTTTGTTTACAGCTTCCACTTGCCCATTGGCTTGGGGGTAGTAAGGTGATGAATGTTCTTGCCATAACCCAAGCTTTGATGTTAACTCGGACATCATTTGGTTATGAAAGTGACTGCCATGGTCAATGGAAATCTCTCTCAGGACGCCGAACCGTGCTATAATCTGGTTAAATAAGAAGAGAGCTGCAGTCTCTCCATCATCTTTAAATGTTGGCATAGCTTCGACCCACTTAGTGAAGTAGTCGACAACGACGATGATATAGCGGTGCCCCCTTGCTGATGGGGGGTTGCATGTAGTGTAATCAATCCCCCACTTAGTGAAGGGACCAACTGTGATGACAGGAAACATAGGAGATGGATGTGCCCTTATCTTCCGAGAGAAGATTTGGCATGGATGGCACTTCTTGACCGACTCGATACAATCTCTGATAAGTGTGGGCCAGAAGTATCCTGCTCGTAAAATATTTTGGGTTGTTGCCAACCCAGATAAGTGACCACCACAAGCTCCTATATGACAATCGTTGAGCACTATGATGACCTCCTCATGAGTGAGACATCGACGCAAGATGCAGTCTACACCTCTCCGATACAACGTATCATTGAGTATGAGATAGTTCTTAGCCTGATGGCGTATCCGTCGATGCTCATCACGAGAAGCAGAGGTAGGGCACTTCAAAGTCTGGAGATAGATCATTATATCTCCATACCAGGGGTCTGATGATTCAATCAAAAACATATCCCCCCGGATAGGCGATTCCTCAGGCACAACGTCAACTGACTCAATCGATAGTTCTGAAATAAGTTTTGCGAAGACCAATGACTTCTTGGACTTTGATGAAACGAAGTCTAAGTCAAATTCTTGGAGGATTACCATCCATCTACTAATTTTTCCACCGATAACGCATCGTGTCAACATGTACTGAAATGGATTCACGAAAGCAACGACGGTGGTCTTGCGAAACAAAACATAGTGATAGAATCGTTGAACAACATGAACTGCTGCCAACGCAAGTTTTTCTAGATGGGTATAGTTAAGTTCCGGTCCTACGAGGCCTCGGCTCAGGTAATAGATCACGTATTCTGAAAATGAATCATCTTCCTAAACTAAAACCATGCCTATAGTTGACTCTGCGGCAGCCAGATATAATAGGAAATCCTTGTTATAATTAGGTTTCTGTAGCAGAGGCGCGGTTGTGAGGGCGTGTTTTAATGCATCGAAAGAGCGTTGAGTGGCCTCATACCAAAAAAAAGGAACATCTTTCTTCAGTAAATGCATAAATCCCTTGGTGATTTCGGCATAGTTGGTGATGAAGCGTTGTAAGAAGTTCACCTTGTCTTGAAGACTTTGAAGTTGTAAGATTGTGCGTGGGGGGGGCAACTGGATTATTGCCTCCACCTTAAGAGGATCGACCATGATTCTTATTGTTGAAATGATGAAACCTAACAAACGTCCTGACGTGACGCAAAAGATGCACTTGTTGGGATTCAAGTGAATCCTGAAGTAGCGACAACGCTCGAAGATTAGTCGGAGGTGCATAGGATGATCCTTTCGCTTGCGAGAGCGTGATGCTAAATCATCTAGATAGGCCTCGACTATATGTTTGAGGTCGTGAAATGAAAAAGACATGGCCCGTTGGAAAGTGGCTCCAGCATTCTTGAGACCAAAAGCAATCTTACGATAGGCGAATGTACCCCACGGACAAATGAATGTCGTTTTGTGTTGGTCCTTAGGTTTGATTTGGATTTGATTATATCCTGAAAAACCATCCATGAACGAAAAGGCTTCACAATCGACGCACTCATCAATGATCTGATCGATGAATGGGGGTGGATAATTATCTTTTGGACATGCCTTATTCAAATCACAGAAATCGGTACATACACGAATCGTGCCTTGTTTTTTATYGACCGGTACGGGGTTTGACACCCACTGAGTCAAATGAATCGGGTAAATGAACCCTGCCTTGAGCAATTTTTCAACCTCAGCCTTGATGGCTGCTACTTTCCTAGGATTAACTAGACGAAGTTTTTGTTGAACAGGCTTAGCATCAGGGTACGTAGTGATCTCATGTTCAACTATTTTCGGATCGATGCCTGGCATTTCCTCATAAAACCAGGCAAAAACGTCGCAGAATTCTTTGAAAAGATCCGTGTATATCTGAATCTCTTCGGGGGAGCAATCCGCTCCGACAAAGACATTCTCCATGACGCCAGGGTTTCGGGAGATGTTGATAGGTATAGTGGCAACGATAGTCGCCAGATTGCCCTCAGCGTAGATTTCCTGTGTAGCTAAGAGATTAATGGGACATGGATGATCTCCCATCATGGTGATAGCGAATTCTCCTGCCTCGATTCGGCTTAACTCTGGGAGGAAATATGATCGGTGTTGAAGATCTTCCCAAGGTTTGTCTGGACTAGTCATTGCTTCGATTACAGCTTCGTCAGAAGGCAAGACTAAGTCTAACGAATCGGTGGTAGCAAGAGAACCCTGAGCCTAGACAGGCTCTAGAAGTGGATCCAACTCTTGTGCGAGAGTCGGATCAGGAGTAGCTGAAGCTTGCTGGACTAAAGAGTACACTACTTTAGCAACCGACAAGGGCATGGACATGCCAGCGTGCCCTGTCTCATCCACCGCGGCTGATGGGGAAGGAAGAATCCACGAATCCTGAAAGTATGTCATGTGGAACGACGAGACATGAAAAATATCAGCCTTTTGGTGAGTTGATGTAAACTTGACATCGCCATGAGGAGGTGGGTAATCGAAAGTACCCATCAAAGATGGACACAAACCAACTCCTACGTTAACAACACCGGCTTGAGGATTATCTATCATAGGAACCGTGGATGCCCCCAAAGCTGGGTCAGGTCTAGAGAAGGACAATTGATCAATGGTCACTATCCGGCCTTCATGTGGAAACAATAAGACTCAGAAAACTGTAGCGACCACAGCTTGCATAGCATAAGTCCAACTATGACCTAACAAGAGATTGTAGTCGAGGGGGGCATCGACTACCTCTACTTCGACGCACATGGTCTTTTCCCCTAACTGCACAGGGAAAGAAGGAATGATGCCATGTGGTCGGAAAGAATTACCGTCGAATGCAGTGAGAAGGGTAGGTGATGTAGACAACTCAAGATGACCAATGGCTTTCCAGCATGCTAACGACATAACGCAAGTCGAAGCGCCCTCGTCGACCACTGTGCGGAAAATATTCCGTGTAAAATTTTTCGTGGGATGAGCCACTACTATCTGAAATGTGACGTGGTAAGGCAGACGAGGTTTCAAGTCAGTCGTATCTAACATGATGGTACCTGGGTTACAAGTCTCAGTAGAGCCTAAAGAAGTCAACAAGGCTTTCCTCTGAGCAGGGAAACTCTAGAGGACCTCCAAAGTGGACATCGCATAAGGGGTTTGTGATAAATCTTCCACCACAGAGTAGTTCTGGGCGGCCCTTGCGTTTGGGTTGTGAGAAGCTTTCTTAAAGGCACCCTTTGGGATGCGTGTCATTGTTTCACCCAACGTCTTCTTGATCTGTAGAGGAAGAGATGGGATCTCGGCTTCTTTCCCCTTCTCAGAGGTGCTTGGTTTACTATAGTCATGCACTCTAGTCATGATTAAAGCATCACCCCTAACCAT
The DNA here is from genome assembly GCA_009831015.1 of Picea engelmannii. Taxonomy (NCBI): domain Eukaryota; kingdom Viridiplantae; phylum Streptophyta; class Pinopsida; order Pinales; family Pinaceae; genus Picea; species Picea engelmannii. The sequence goes on from ML784808.1 coordinate 100,768, forward strand.
GTATAGGTTTCTTGGCTGCCCCCTTCGGCACTTGTAGAGGCTTGAGTTAAATTTTTCCCATGTTGAAAGGGATTAGTCAACACTGCCTGCTGTTGCTGTGTGACAAACTTCTGGGCCTCTGCAAGTCGAGGACATAAATGGGTCGGGTGGTCTTCCGCACACAATTTGCACGGATACCTCACCTTTTGTTTTTCTGTAGTGCCCTCTCCAGCATTATCAGTGGGTTTTTTATCCCCCTTACCCTTCTTTCGTTGTTTTTTCTTCCCTTCAGGCTGCTGAGTAGCCTTTGGGTTAGTCATTTGCATGGAGTGTACTTTCGATGTTTGGGTAGGAGGAGCATCCAAAGCGGTAGTCTGGCTGGCCGCTGACTGTTGTATAGATAACTGTTGCAATTGTTTAGTCAATTGCTCAATGGGCTTAGTTTGTGCTGAACCAACGATACCATCGGCATGTGGTCCAGCTCTTTGTCTAGTTTTATCCAGTATCGATCGTGGTGCATCCGACAGGATGTTGTACAATAAACTAGACTGAGAATAGATAAGCTCAAACTGTTGAGCCCTCATGATGGCATCTTCTTCGGAGAAAACCCCTGAAGTCGCGACGTCTTGGGATAATTGTGGAACTAAAGACTTAAGGACCCACTCAAGCAGGAATGCTGGTGGGACTGGTACTTTGATGAGACTTTTTCAGCATCTCTACTCTCGGATATGATCAGAGATATGGTCCGCTGTCATCTGTTTGAAATTGGAAAGCAACTCTGTTCCAGTGTCGTATCTCACAGGTAACTGAAAATGGTTAAGGAAGGCCATCACCAGTTTGCCAAAAGAAGAATATCGTGAGCGATCAAGCTCGATGTACCATTTCGCGTAACTCCCAATAAGAGTGTGTTGAAACAATCGCAACTGGACAGAGTCATCTTTCAGTGAGTTAGATGAACACCAAAGGTGGAAAGTAGTCACGTGATCACCTGGATCTTCGTTAGGCTTGGACTTGAACTTTGGAATGTCCAAAGGCAACTTTGTTGGCATAGGAGGCCAACGTGGATCGTGACAGATAGGATCATTTAAAAACCGCATCAAATTGGGCAAGTGTAACGTCGCCAAGAATGGTAGTTTAGGTTGCTACTGATAGCCTGGGAAAAAGGGTCCTGGGGTTTGACTGGCACCAGGTTGCCAGGAAAAGTTTGGTTACTAGCCCGGATTCTGGTAGAAACCATGGCCCTGACCAGCATAGGGATTTTGCATTTGTGGAGACATCATTGGCTGATTCCCCATAAAGGACATAGGATGTTGGGCATTCATCATGTTTGACGAACTTTGGGAAGGATTACCCCATGCCGGTGCTGATGGGAGAGGCATAGAAGTCTGTCCGGGATTCCATTGACTGTGGAAAGAATTACCCCAGAACGACATTCCAGAGGAAGGAACGGATCCTTGTGCTGAGTTCCAAGGTCCTGCTATATGTGCCCTTGGCGCAGGAATAGTACCCTACGGCAGAGTAGACTGTCCAAAGATGGGAGTGCCCCTAGATGGGAAAGTAGAGGATGCAAAAGTGTTGTTACCAAATGTCCCATTCCAAACAAACAATGACGAACCTACTGGCATAGTTTGCGCAGGGGTTCCTTGACTCCCGTCTCCAAATGAACTTGTGTATGCAGGCTGCCCGGTGGACTGCTGATGCAGAACACCAAGCGAAGGGGACGAAGGAGAGATATGACCTCTAGCATAAGGAAAATCATTGAAAGGGATAGGAATGCCCCCAAGTTGACCTTGTAGAGGAGTGGTAGAGCTCCCTACCCCCAGACCCAAAGTCTGTAAAGTGGAGTAAGTGAGTGCAGGAATTGTACCTGAACTAGGCATACCGTATGAAAACGGAGGGCTTGTCTCACTAGGTGTGAAGGGAGGTGTGGCCATGGCGATAGATGGGGTTAGTCCACTATGCAACGTAGTTGCGGTCGAGACCATGGTGGCTCGGACCGTCGACAAGGGAAAGTTAGGAGAAGCTTCTCCTGTGGTAGCAACGGTGGTGGGAATGGAAGAATTCCCATAGGAAGTAACATCGTTTGTTGCCATAGCTATGTGAGGCACTGACAGGCATTCGTAAAATTGAATTGGCACAATAACTTGCAACCAAGTATCAGTGGTTGGGGTTTCAACCGAAATAAGAATGACGGTTGATTCCTCTGGGAGTTGTTCAGGCACAATGGTTTGTAACCCGGTTTCTTCGAAAGACCCTTGTTGGTCTAGCTTCCGCCTCAATGGTGGCGGGGGTGGCTCCAGTATAACCGGCGGTAGGCCCAGAAGCCTTCATGACCGACAGAGCTCTGAATCCTCCACTGTGTGAGAAGATCCACGACACGCTAAGGTATTCTACATGTGCAAACAGTAACACACACTAAAAGAAAGCCCCTATGAGATAAGACAAGCAAACACTAACTATTTTTAAGAACAGTTACAACAACCAACACTAGAGCAACTTACCGGTGAAAGTGAAACTCGAAAATAGAAGCACCCTCCGGGTATACTCTGTAAAGCGTGGCCCGATGTCTTTCCTAGGTACCGCGGTATACCCCCGCAGTCACCCGTGTACGTCCCTAAAGAAGATTGGCAACTAGTTTGCCAGCATGCGAACAATCACCAGGCAGGTACAGACGATAGTCGGGTAGACCACAATGAGCAGGGTATCAATCCTGAAACCTATCAAGGGTATCGATATCAAATGGTTCGGAAGAAAACTGAGGACCTCGAATGAATTCGAGACCCACAAAGCCCCATGGAAAATGCAAACGACGGAATCCCTTAACAAATCCTCGATATGTGTTCTCCACTACGCTTGGTCCGGCTTTGGAGGGGTTATCTCCGCTACCTTTCCTTACGCGACCTCATGTTTAGCCCCTGTGTTAGAGGGGGGTCCCAGATAACTTTCACGTAACTTGACTTCTACACTCTCTATGACAGACTCCAATGTTTGGCTTTGAGTGGCCTTGGAGAGTTTACTCTCCAACCTATTCCAAGGCCCTAGTCCTGAGCTAGTGTATGAACCCTACAAACAAAAATTCTAATATATTTTAATTAGCGTTTCTTTTATGGGCGTTTTTACGTCACAAGGTATGAAAGTGAAACTGATGGTGTGTAAAGACTCAAAGCAAAATGAATAAGAAATGCTTGGAAACAAAAACTTTTACAACAAATGCAAAAACCAACAACTTTTCACTAAGAAAGACTTCTTTTCTTTTCAACTTTTCTAAGATTTCATGCAGCAAACATAAAGGAATTTCGCTCAATCTCCGAGCTACTTATGCTCCTAAATGCATTGAAAAAACTTATGAAAAAAGACTTCTTCCTAGCTATTGATGCAACAACACAATCTTCAAACAAAGAAGCAAATGAAAAAGATAATTTTTTTTTAATTTTTTTATTTGAGTGCTAATGAAGCAACAAAGGGAAAATGATGACAAGCACAAAACCAAGAAAACAAAATAAAATTCTGGCTTAAAGCGCAGATCGCAAAGAAACAGAGTAAAGACACACAATGGCAATCGAAAAAGCACCGCTTCTTACGCTTGTCTAAAAACCATAAAACACAATTTTTTTCTTTTTCTTTTTTATCAACAATCAATTAAGAAAAAACTAGGCTAAGGATGAGAGGCCCTAACCTACTGACTGTGCAACCCTAAACTCAAACCCCTGAGAGGAACACTTCTCACCACAGGAGGGGATGACTGCCCCACCCAGGCTGAAAAGCAACCAGTCAAGCCCGCGACTTTCACTGAAACAACACGCGTGCAAACGCGTGCTGAGCTATAACAGTGTGTGGGTACCCGCGGGCAGAACTTGCACAGGCCGCGGGTCTGTATAAATGCTAAGACAAAAACAAAACACAGGCAGCCCAGACCTGAAAAGGCCTCTGGTATTGACAACCAGGGTCTCTTAAAGGCTTGGATGCTTCTTCTTTTAACAGAAAAGAAAAACAAATGCAAGAAATAACAACATGCAATAAAGAAAACTGAGACAAGACTATGGACCAGCAAGACTCAGACAAGATCCAGAAAGCCCCTTGAGAATGTAGAATTCTGACAGGGAAGAGGAGGAATGCCTCTCAAGCTCTCTGACTCTTACACGCTACTGAAACCACTACAACAAGCGTTCAAATGCGGGCTGTAGAAGGTTAGGGAACGTGTTACATGCGTGCAGGCCTTCTGCAGGCCGTGTGTACCTCTGTGTGTCTCGATAATTAATGTCAAGCAACAGTCAAGGAAAAACTGGTATAAAGAACCAGGTTCCCTGCTAGCTCTGACCTAACAGAAAACAAACAAACAAAGAAGCAGAAAATACAATCCTTTAAACTACCCAAAAACCTCAACTAAATCTGGAAACCCTAAGAGTATCTTCCCCAGTGGAGTTGCCAATTTTGTTGTTGGGAAATAATACCCTACAGACTAGTAAGCTAGGGCTAAACTTACATGAAAATTTTGACCTTTAAGAAATCCCTTTTAACCTACCACCCCAAAACCTAAAACCCTTTTTCACATACAAACATGGAAAGAACCTACTAACCTTTTTACTGATGTTTGGTGTAGATCCTCCGTTGCGCTTTGTCCGCTTGCTTGCGCTGCTCCTTCCAAAGACAATCCTGCAATCAAGACAAAACACTACGCATGCATGCTATTTTTCTACTTGAGGTTTAGAGATTAAGCATAAATCAAATAAAACATATATAAGTCATGCATTGGGACGGGAAAAGTATTTTTTTATTAATCTCAAGATGAATCAACTTACAATAATGATAGAGATCGACCACTGCTCCTTGATCCTGATACTGGGCTCCTCCTCTTCTTTTTCCTCCAACTGCTTTGCTTGAATTCTCCTTAGGCTCGAGGAAAGGCTAAAGGGTTGGGACAAACGGATTCAACAATTGGGCAGAGTTTCTTTGCTATAATTTTCCTCCTCCAAATAGTACCCCTACCCCTTCTTTTATAGGCTAGAAGGAGCTAGGGTTTTGGACGAACTCTCAGCCATGCATGGCTAGGAGTTTCAGTTAACTGACCCATAGCTTTTTGTCCCGTCGACAACTTTTCTGTTTTTGTGCTTTGTTAGGTAAACACGGGATGTAGTAGGCCAACCAGCGTTCCAATGCGTGCAGTAGTAGGCCTGCCAGCGTTCCAACACGTGCAGTAGTGGGTTAGGGTGTGTGTGTCACTTGTTTGAAGTGGATTTTCAAGAGTTTATTCAGCATGGCTTTGGCAAGGAAGGGATATGAGTTGGCCTGATGCCAGGTAAGCGAGTGTGGTGCAATTTAGGGTTATAACACAAAGGATCTACCTCTTCTTTTGGTGCAACCCCTTTTAGTTGGCAGATCTCTTCTACTTAGTTGTTTCCTCCAACAACTTGTGCCACCCATGCCACTGCACCTTGTGATCAGGCGCTACCTCCCTGCCAGTCAACACTGTCTCTGAATTTTTCCACACAGGTTTCTACTAGTGGCTTGTGCTGCTAGTTGTCGGCTCTGATCTCTTGCGTCTCCTCTCTTCCCAACCACCTTTTCAACCACAATCCAACCAAAAATTGATCATGATTTCTCCATAGTCATCTCATGCCAAGTGTCACAATTCCCAACCAATCCTCACCAACTTCTCCATGTTATCCATCACACCACTCAGCTGCTAACTATGGTGTCTACAATCACCCACACATATATCTTTACGTGTATATCTTCCAACAATCTTTGCTTTCGAGCACTTTTCTCATTGGTTGAATCTCCAAGATGAGCTCCTCCACAAAAGTTTCTCAGCCGCCTCACAACCTCACACTGTCACCTCAACAATCTCTAGTATCTCATGCCTCTATTTTTCCTGCCATGCTCATCCCGATCTCCACTTGTGTCGGTTGGCTTCTCACAACCCGAGCCTCCTCCTCTACATGATGACTTCCTGGCTTTCCAATGGCCATCACTTCTGCACCTACTTTCGTTTGATCCACTTCACCTCAGCCGACGTCCACTCTACTGATGATTTGGATGATCTCCACTATTGTCTTGATTAGAAGACCACACAACTCAATTCACTCAACTAACTCGAATCACACCACTCTTCCCTTGTTCCTGTGCAGTTGTGCACAACACTTGTGCAACCTACACCAACTTGCTAGAAACTCTTTAACGATGACACCTGTAACACACCCAACCCCCTAAGTACCCTTTTAAGAGATGGGGTATTATATTTTTTCATTTCCTAAACCTCTTTGAATCCCTTTAAAAGGGACACCATTGCCTTCTACTCACCAAGATCTTTCCAACGATTGTCATTTTGCTCGAAACAAAACTCTAGATAAAAAGTTATGGCCCTTTTAAATTTTAAGGCCCTTATTGATCAAATGCCTCTGTACTACCACTTGGAATCCATGTGGATCCATGTCATCATTCAAATCCAACATGGCACTGACATGTCATAAAACGTCACCCCTTAGTGCAGACAAGGCTACATGCATGGCACTGGCTACCATACCTCGACATATCGTCCCTTGGCCTTTTCCATGCTCAACACTTGCTACAAGAATTCTCCCGATGGCCATGGCCCGATTATTATGAGACACTTATTAAATTAATCTAAGGATTAATATTCCTGAGCAAGTTAATCCATCGACGACTGTGATATCTCAATGTTCAGATCCAATGATCGATAATTAGGACACCAACCAATGGCCTCTATGTCCCACATGTTTCATAATAGACAGATATTCTCTACATGGCATGCCGACTACATGACACATGATGGCACCATCTGACTCGATGTGACTTGTGGTGCTGACATGGATGTACATGTCATTGCAACGCCCAAGTTTCTCCCCACAGGGCGTTGACACATATCCATCTCCTATATGAATGATGTCATTCAACATCATCTCAAATATTCTAGGCATCGATTATCAACCTGTTGTTAAAGCCTACTTCTTAGAACCTCCCAAAATCTGAGATTCGAGATATAGTTGGAATCTCGTGGCACGTAGCCCAATTTGGTAGTTCCACCTAGCATGACATGTGGCACGCATACCAGTTGACATGTGGCACTCATTTTCCACCTAGATCTACTTCCAATTTTTCCAAATCGACATGACATGTAGTACCGCCGAGGGGTGACATGCAACCCTCCCACATCATGACATGTGGGTCATTCATCGAGTGACATGTCACTATCAGGTACCAGATGTTGGGATTTTTTCTATGAAATGTAACTATGGTAACCCCTGAATCCTGACATTCGAGGATTATGAAGTGGTTAATTAGGGTATTCCCATGATTAAGGGACATATTACCATGTTAATTCTCAGGGTCAAGGGTCTATGAGATCTACGACTAAGATCTCTTATTCTTAGATCAGATGGCTGTCAGGGTTCCTTTCATGACTTCGGTGTGGTCATGGCTCCAAGTATCAGACGATGGAGATTAGAGTGTCCATCCATAGGTCGATGGTTCTCAGCTCGACAGATCTTGAACATTGACTCTTTACCATTCTTTTGTACACTAAAACTCCGTGCGATCTGGGGTCCAATTGAATTTTCTCCTCCAATATCTACGGTGGATATTATTCAATTGCATGAAATATAAGGGTGACACACATCCTCACCGAGTCATAGCGGGCGTCAAGACCTCGACACCTTACCGATCCCATGTAAACTAGAAACTTCCTCAGGTCCGTCGTCCGAGGATTATGAGATAATTAATTTTGTTAATCCCACTAGATTTTGACTCTCGAAGATATATGGCCAAGTTCTCTCAGTCAATAGATTTGATGGCTGAGATTTAAGGGTCTAATCCAAAGGCCTTCCCACCCAACTGGGCCCATACTTAACACGTAGGCCTAACGAGGCATGTCACTGGAATGAGAGGTCCCAATACATTTCCATGCCACTATATGCCACTTGGCATGACATGTTAGGCCAAAGTCACTTTCCCTATCATCATGCTTACAATTATAACTAAAGGCACAAAACTAGAGGATAAAACCCTGGTCCCTGGATATCAAATATCGAGACTTCCAAAGGGGTTGTACTTAGAATTCTTCCAGGGTCCAGTGCTTGGATATCACAGGATACTACTCTCACTCCTGAGTGTTTACGAAGCTCTACAACTAGGATATTTCGGTCGGTAGATCTGATGGTTGACAATCGAAGGTGATGATACAAAGGCTCAAGCTCGACAAGGCCCACACTCAAATCATTCGTGGACCAGGAGATGATAAGAGTCGCCCTTGTGACACCTTGGTTGCCACATTGGCACAATATGTCATACATGAAGTCTCTCTCTCTCTCTCTCTCTTTCTTGTTCATGTGTATCGAGGGAATGGAACAAGAGTTTGGAACCTTGGTCCCTGGATATCGAGTATCGATACTTCTCAACACAACCCTGCAGGTATAATCTCCAATATCTTGAGATCCGATGAGATCCTCATGGTTGAGATCAATGATTGAGGCTATCTCCACCTTCATATCCAAGGACTGCTAAGTCTCTCCCATTAAAATATGGAATTTCAAAGGTTTAAGGAATTCTCCCGAGTTTTAATACTATCTTAGATCTTCTATGGAGTTTCTTGTAAGGATCTCAATGAGTGAAGGAATTATTCAGAGCTCAATTGTCCCACCAACAATTTCATTGTGGGTACTAGTATTCCTAATTCCATATTTCAAAACATATTAAACTTGCAACCAATACTAGGGGTTTATTCCAACTACATTGGGATAGTTATCCCTGAATGAGGATTATAGGATAAAACCATCTATTCAATTCCACCATTATTTAATGTGTAAGGAATTGGAAATAAAACCAATATCAATACCATAAATCAGACATGCACATTCATAGTATAGACACAAGTATCCAACCACTCATTTTAATTTCATATAAACATGGTATAAGGGAACTTATTTGTTCAATAATGATGTTAGCCACCCAAATGACTGTGGGTGTTCTCCCTTCTACCCACCATAGGCTTTGCTCGCTCAGTAACTTCGATAGCAGGACACTCCCATGCCAAGACCTAATACCACCAGGGAATTCTACACTCACATTCTCAAGGAGAATTGACAGGTGAAGGTTACTCTCCTTCAAACTACCCTTAGTTCATATTTTCTCACACCCCCCTTAGTGTCTCTCTGAGGTTTATTATATACTTTCCCAGCATCAAGCTCACACCCTTCATATCTCAGGTTGGGTTTCTAGGTTCCTCCCCCCTTGATTCAGATCTCTTCTTTCCTCTAGTCTTGAACCCACCTCTTTGTCTTCCTGTGTGCTTTCTCTTGCATGCCTGCACATAGGAAGGTTCTGAACCTATCATCCTCCTTCTATTAGAAGAAACCCATGTGGTCAATATTTTTTGCAGGGATGGGAATCTATAGTAACTTTGGATGATAGTTCAACTATCCTAGCCAGGTCTTCCATACCTGTATTCATTGAGGGTGGTTGGTTTCTCAACCACCATCTCTTCCTCATTAATTGATTTTCCTTGAAATTAGAGTTAAAGGGAATATCTGAATATTCCCAAAATCAAATATTATCAAAAAGGAGGCTTGGGTCCTCTTTAGCATGAGGAACCCCTCTCTAGGTTTTCTTCACTCTTTCCCCTAGTGGTATCATCGCAAGTACTTTAAGGCTTCACCCCACAATTAGTTGTTGACATTTACAATAATAGATTTACAATGTTTTTATGCCATGGCATGGAAAATTGCTAATTATGATTAATTACATATTGGAGGGAACATGGGTGTTACAACATCTCTCAGATCCTGATCTACCAGGTGCTCAATCTTCCTGCTGCCTCAACAATATGTACCGCGTACGGATTCATACCGTAAAATCCATATGATTCCCCTTTTTTTAATCATCTCTTACCCACAACTTTAGTTTGCAAACTTAAAATTTTTTTCCGCAGACCACAATTCTCACTGCCATATATCGCTTATGCAAACTGGCTTCCTCAGAGTCGAGGCTCTAATACCATATTAATTTCTGAAACCTAGCACCATGAAAATTAACTCAGAAATAAAAAAAATTATTCATTAACTGCATAGCTAGGTTTTAACCAAAAATCAATGGAAACATTTAACTCATAAACCATAACACATTGCACATGAGATTCAGGTAAACACCCCTGGAAAAACCCTTGTAGGAAAACGAGTTCCGAGTTTGATTTTATTGCTAAAAATATTGGGCTCTCGTCTTGGGATAATGGCCCATCAAAGGATTACAATGTTGTAGTTGATATCCTATCCCACTTGGCTGTTATCTCCCTTGTTGCACCTTTTGATGTAGGAGCATCTCAGGCGAGCCAGCGCAGAGACAACGGACAGCTGGAAGAGCACCCAACATGAGTTTTGAAATTGTCTTAAAGTATTAATGAGCCATAAAGAAGGAGCGCCTTTGTATAATGTAAACGGACCTTGAGCGATTTTCTCTTGTCCTTAGTAGGTAGAAGGCATTTATAGTAGTTAATGAAAGTAGATAGAATTCAATGTTATATTAGACAGTTTTAGAGCGCAAGAGGGAAACGGGATATAGACACCCTCCTTGTGTATTGTAACATTATTATGAGAGCGTGAAGAGCATAGAAGAGGAGCAGAGAGCTGTGTAGCAGACTCCATGTACAGACGTTCTGAATTAATACAAGAAAGCTGTGATTCAGACTCATGCTGTTCATATATTCTCTGTGTATGCATCTTTGAATGTTATGCTCGCAATTGTTTTACTCTTTCTGTCATGCAATTGCTTTTATGCTATGTATGAATGATTTCTTGTTGAATGTTTGGAATTTGAGAGGAAAGGGTAATGAAATGAGTTTCAATTGTTTCTCTATCTGAGCAAGAGTTCTTGCAAGGAGTGCAGTTGAATTGTCCGCAAGGAGCGTTGACCAAAAGGTTGAGAGGTTTGTCTCTGGAAGCTTAGGATAGATAGTTTTTATTCTCATTTCCACAGAAGTGCAGTCAGGCATAGGAGCCGTTCAAGGAATGCATAGGACGAGTGAAGTCTCAGGGTTACGAGCCGATCAAGAGAAGTTAGAGACTGCTGTTGCAGGAGTGCACAGGGTCGAAGGGATTCAAGCACTTGAAAGTGTTCAAAATTCTGCCGCAAGGAGTGCGTGCAAGAGATTTTCTGAAAGGTTCAAAGTTGGAAAAAAGTTCAAAAAGGATTCAAAGCCTTCAAAGTGGCCAAAGGAAAGCGTAGCAATGTTGGACCGCAGGAGGACAAGCTCTTAGAGGAAGAGACAGACGGTTGGAATTCTCGGTGGAGAATCTGCGAAGTCCCGTGAGCCGTTAGATCTCACAGAGAAGCGGGGAAGTTACCACCAGTACTCCTAAAGGTTCAAAGCTCAGGAGGGGCAGGACCGTAGATCCGAGCCATAAGGGCCATTGGATTTACAAGTTGACGCAACCCACCCCTCACCAAGCGAGCTGCTCCACCAGGACCTTCTTCACACACGGGCCCGAAGAGTCTAAGGTCTTCCTATTTCCCTCGGAGACCACGAGTCACCCACAATAACTTGTTCTTCGGAAATCGGGATATCGCGACTCGGGGGTTCACGATTCATGCGAAGACAAATCACGAGCAGCTCCAACCTCCGAATCCCGAACTCCGAGTAGTCAACGGGTCAACGCTCCTTCCTTATCGGGGATTTCCCTATTGGGAAATCGGTGGATGAAAGGCAGTGATATACTTACCCTTCGAAACCCCGAACACCGATGTGCCGATATACTTCCACGTGTCTTCTGCTGATTTTCCGGGTCCCACGCTGCCGCGTCCTTTTCGGGATTTCACGATTCGGGAGTTGCGCCTCCTGATGCACAAGGTCACAGACCCTGCAAAACCCCGAATCCCGACTCCTCCAGGTCTTCCGCCACGTGTCCTCCCTCCAATCGACGGCTCCGATCGATTTGGGAAATCGTAACTCGCAATTTCTCGAGGTGTAGAAACCTCACCTCCTCAATCCCCGAATGCCGAGATCCCGAAGTCCGATGGACTTTGGTTCTCTTCTCCACCTGTGTTCACGGGTTATCTTCCGCGCATCTTTTCCACGATCTGACGGTTCTTGGGACTTCGCGGAACTTCACGGGGATTTCAACCCGTAGATTCTCTTCCTCTGGAGAATCCTACACTCTACCACCTTCGTCCTGTACGAACCTCACTGGGGTCGCTCCCACAGCGAAACAAAAGGGCTATCTCTCATGAGTTTAGTCCTTCTGACTCCTTCAGAGAACTTTCATGCACTTTCTGTACCCGACTTCAAGGACCTTCAAAGTGTTGAAGTCTTTCCGGGCTTTCTTTACCCAGGCTTGCTGCTAAACCTCGCGTCCAACCTGCACTCACCTGCACGACTTGAACAATCTAACTTAGCCCTGGGCAACAGAGAACAAAGTTCACCACTTAGCCTCCTCGACGCACTCTATGCGGAGGAATTCGACTGCACTCTATGCAGGAATCTCCTGGCTCAAGCAGCGAAACAATTGAAACTCATTCTCTCAGGTTTCTAACCTGATATGCTATCACATAAGCAGCATATAGGAGATAAGCATAAAAGGAAGCAAGTATGCAAAAACACAATATTAACAACACAAAGAGACTGAATACATCCATGGAATTGAACAAAAGCCTTCCTATTAATTCAATGTCTGTACATGGAGTTTCTTCACAAGCTCTCTGCTCTGTTCTTTCTTCTCTTCTCCTGCTAATGCTGAATAATTCCAAGTGTGAATAATAATACAACCATACAATGGAGAGTGCCTATATTCGTTTTCCCTCCCGAAAGATGAAACTGTCTAATCTACAGCTAACCCTATCTACCAGCATTTAAAATGGTTAAATGCCTCCTTATCTACATTATTTTACAAATGCGCTCAGCTTTGAATGCCTTTAGTAAACGGCGGCGCAACAATACCAAGGTGAAATTCAAAATCGAAAAGGTTTGCTGGCTTGTCCAGTTGTACAATCTCTTTCTCCTCGCGCTGGTTTGTATGATGTATTGCGGATGTTGCGGATGCTCCTGCATCACAAGTGGATACTTGTATCGGGTTTTCGTCGGTAGAAGTCTTGTAAACCTTGCAACGAGAATCGTGATATCCCGAACCGCAAAATCCCAAAGGATAAGAGAATGACACAGAACCATAGGAGCCAGTGAGGTGGACAGGTGGCACGCTATTTCAAGGTTTCGGAGAGTGAAGTTCTGAAAACACTACAATTGGATTCGGGATATTGTGAAGTACGAAGTCCCAATGAAGTGAAGTGGTGCTGAAAGGTCAAAGCTCGCGAGTGTATCGGAGTTTCGGCAAATCGAGATTCAGGAGTCGAGGAGACGAGTTTCTCGACATTGCGATCGCCGAAATCGTGATAAGGAAAATCCTGAAAAGGAAAGAGGAAAGGTCAGCGTTGACTGTTTTCAGTTTTTGGGGATTCAAGAGACCAACGCTCGACCTATGGATTCACGAAAGGGCGAGATCCGATCTCCTAAGTGCAAAGAGGGGATCCCACGAGGATTTGCTGTGGGTGTAGATTTTCTGAAAGGAAAATAGAAGAGATAGTGCAAAGCTCTTCGAGCCAGTGTAAGGGAAATATCCTGTGTGCACGTGGACCTTCCGACCTGCGTGTTGAGAGGCTGTGGGTGTCGACACCACCTTTGAACACTTCCTCTATTGGGTATGTGTTATATTCTTTGCATGTGTGTGTGTGGGTTCGTCAGATTCGACAAATGCATCTGAGGATCCTTACTTCCTTCACTCTTTGTATCGTGTGCACTTGGTGCTTCCTAGGGGGGTCCAGGTATGCCCCCCCTGGTTACACGCAACGTTCGGGGAAGCGCCCAAAATTTTGTTTTTAGGCGGTTTTTGTTATTTTAGCAGATTTTGCTATTTTTAGCGGTTTTCTAAATTAATCCCGTATTAAGGGATTAGGGTTTTGGTAGCTACGGAATACCTAAAACATTGTATATATTGTATGGTGAATGGTGAAATTAATACAATAAAGAGTTGCAAGGTGCGACACCAAGCAAGGCTGGTTTTCTCCCAATTAAGGGTTTCCGGTGTAAATCTCTTTGTACTATGTGTATGGGCCATTGATTAATTTCTGTTTTTCTTAAGAATCTATATGCATTTCTTTACTTCACAGGTTTAAAACTTACATGTGGTATCAAAGATCATTTTTGGCTTTAGAGGGATGCGTTTGTGGTTGAGGGTTTGGCTCGGTCTTAATAGATCAAGTTTATCTTGGGTCTGTGATAAACCTGGGTTTAGTGGAAGATTTTGCAGTGGAGATTCGAGTGTAGAAAGAGGAATGGAGAGCTCTTCTAGAATCGAGATAGAGAATTTCAATGGTAAAAACTTTGAGCTATGGAATCTCAAGATGGAGGACCTTCTTGTAGACAAAGAACAATGAATCGTTGTGGATCCTGGTACACAACCTACTGGTATGCAACCTACTGGCACACAGTTGACTGGTACACAACCTACTAGTACACAAACTACTAGTACACCACCTACTGGTATGTCACAGGAAGATTGGTAGAAGTTGGACAAAAGAGCAAGGAGTACTATTCGACTCTGCCTGGAAGATTCGATGTTGTTGAATGTCTCGGGAGAATATACAACGAAGGAACTATGGGATAAGTTAGGGAATTTGTATCAATCAAAGTCCCTGGTAAACAAGTTGTTTCTTCGAAAGAAGCTGTATAATATTAGGATGGAAGATGGAGATTCTGTGACAGAATGTATAAATGCCTTTAATACTCTGGTAAGTCAACTTGTCTATGTTAATATTACAATTGCAGAAGAATATACGTGTATTACTTTGTTATGTTCTTTTCCAGAATCTTGGGATAATATGGTTGTAGCAATTGGTAGTACCACTCAATCTAAATTAAAGTATGAGGATGTAGTTGCATCCTTGTTATCTGAAGAGATGAGGTGGAAAATCATGGATGGTCATAGGACAGATTCTTTATTTGTAAGAGTTCATACCCAAGACATGAATCCTGGTAAGTCTTCGTGGGGGAGATCTAAATCTACAGGTAGATCTAAGTCTCCAAGAAAATCTTTGAGGAAATGCTGGGAGTGTGGTAAAAAATGGCATTATAAGAAATATTGCAAGTCTAAGAAGGTTGATAAACCAAAGGTATCTAATAGTACCTCTTCCACAGAGGCGAAAACCTCCACTGAAGAAGGAGGTGATGTTTACCAGGAATCTACGGGTACACATGCAGACCGTGATGTATAGTTGATTGACTTAGGTGTGTCATACCATATGAATCCTCACAAGTAGTGGTTCTCTGAATATGAAAAATACGATGGTGGTGATGTATTCCTAGGAGATCAGTCGATAGCCAAAATCATGGGACGTGGAAGGGTTAAGTTGCTGCCAAAAGATGGAAGGATTAGAACTCTCGCCGGGGTTCTGCACATTCCAAAACTAGCCAGGAGCCTAATATCTGTAAGTAAGTTGGATGATGCAGGAGTGGATACCGTATTGGGAAAGGGCACTTGTTAAGAACCAAATATTGAATGCAAAAGCATCACAACAGATATAGAAGAACAATATAGAAAAACAAAACTTTATTATATCAAACCCTTGAGGTAGGGAAACACCATACAATGGATCCTATTATGGAAGGGATCCTCTCCTGTTCACTTGCCTCTTCGAGGGGGCATCCTCCTATTGAGCTACCTCTCTAAATACAATATTTCTCTTCATGTCTCATTACATTGCTTAAACCCCTTTATATAGTGATACCATCACCTAAGAACATTCTAGAGGAGGAATCTTCTAGAAGTAGAACCTTCTAAGAAGTCCTCTTACATTTATTATATCTAATTACCCATTTATTATATCTAACTACCATAGTGGGCCTTATT